>VZRW01015575.1:90265-105380 GCA_013398125.1 Aegotheles bennettii
ATTAAAAGAGGGTAGATTTAGATTGAATGTTAGGAAGAAATGAATTACTGTGTCGGTGGCTGAGGTTGCCCAGGGAAGTTGCGGATGTCCCCTCCCTGGCAGTGTTCAAGGCCAGGTTGGAATGGGGCTTTGAGCAACCTGGTCTAGTGGGAGGTGTCTCTGCCCATGGCAGGGGGGTTGGAACTAGATGGTTTTTAAGGTCCCTTCGAACCCAAACAATTCTATGATTTTATAATATGGAGATAGTACAACTTCATTCAAATGTGGCACATGCAGTTATCATTCAGTTTTTTACCTTTTTCCTGAAAAGCTCTGACTAGTAAAGATTTGGCTTTATTTAAAGCACTGACTCTTGGTAACTTGTCAGATAGTACAGGGGTCAGTCTCTGCTTGAAGAATTCATATCTGGTATGATAGCCCAGATCTCTTTTTGCACTTTGAGGCAAGACATGTGAGTGCAAGAAAGAGGTCAGTTTACCCCGAGCAGATGAAATTCTCAATGGAAACCAGTAGTAAATTCAGAATAAAAGATAACCACCTCTTAAATGGTAAATCACAGCAACATGAAAAGTAAGAGTGCATTGATAACTGAAATTAAGAATAATGCTCTTCACACCTCTGCCTTCACACTAAAACTGTGTGAGCTGTTCCAGCTGTAAATAGAAGGTGGAAAATAGTCAAGGCAGTGTAACAACTGCAAATATTCACTGAGCCCAAATAAATGTCAGAATCATACCTGGAGTCTTGAAGTTTCTCAGCTGAGATGGAGTGTCACAGATTTCCAAGATCCAGTCACCTGCTGCTTTTTCACTCCAGCAGTGAGTAGTCATAAACTCCCAGTTTTTGAATCCTTCCATGGAATGATCAAATAGCCTAAAATAAATCATGTCATTATTTTAAGTGAGCCATTTTATTTGGGGAGCTAAGCCTCCAAGTCTGCAAACTTTTGAATTATATACTAATTAACCAGTTCATTCATCTGTGCCTTTACATTACTCAGGATGGTTTTTCCACACATATTTCAAGTACATTCAACAGTTTATTGCTGTTTTGATAGAAGGGATTCTTTACATGCCATCATTTGTCCTAATGTGAAAAAGAATGGGAAGAGAATTCATTGGGAAAAAAAAATTGCTAATATTATTTAATAGGATTCATGTGTCTTGGGAAAAGTTCATGCAATACAGTATATCCGTTGCTTTAACAGCAATGGTGTAACAGCAATTGTGTAAAAACAAACAACTTGTAAATTGGAAAATTTCTGTAACTTTTTTACCTTTGGATTGGAATATTTAAAAGGGTTTTTTTTAAAAAAAGAATTAAATGAGTGAGACAATGTATGTGACTTCTTGTGAGGAAATAAAATGCAACTGAGACATTGGTCTCAATCCTCAAATGACCAAGGTATCACTCTCTTCAAACACTAGACAGAATTGAGTCTGGGTAAAACTGAGAGACTAATGGCATCTGATGGTGTCACCTAACCAACAACACTACCATAATTTAATTACCTAGGTCGTGGGTGAAGCGGTTGGAACTTAAGCCTGGATTATGATAATTTCTAGTTTAGGGGTCCAGTTCAGAGGTTGCAATGTAATGCTGGTCCCATGGAGGGGGGAGGGGAAGGAGGACTGGCCAGAGATTTTATTAAAACTGTAATTTATTAATGAGATTTTGGAAAGACACAGGAGAATTTGCACTTTTATTCAGTGCTCACAGCATATTGCCTTGTACCTCAAAGTTATTGATGGGAGGTACAAGCTAATCAAGACTGTTGCCTCCAATAAAATGGTACAACTCAGTTTTAAAATATACTCATATATATACACCCATATTATGTCTATATCTATATTTCTACATAGATCCATGCATATATATACAAATATGTATATCTTTTTTAGTATATGCACATATACACATATGTATATCTATCACTACCTTTATTTGGTCTTTATATGTGAAAATTCCACTGGTAATAGCTATGCAGAAATATTTTTCATAAAACAAGATCTCTATGATAGAAAATGCAATAAATTTAAAAACCTTTTTTCATAAGATAGAGAAAAATCTAGTATTAGACTACAAAGATATTACAATATTTTGCACTCACTTGATTCTTTACTCTTATTTTCTAAGCTAATGTCAAGCTTTATTCTCAAAAGGTTGTGAAGTTCATCAAACACTGGGAAAGCACAATACTTTTGTAGCAATGTGAGTATGTGTCATTTTCTGGTAAGAAACATCACACAGGATGTGAATAAAATGTCATACTTCTTCCTGAAAACTCTGGTCAGGCAGAGACATGGGGTCAAGTATGGCATATCCACACTTACTGCAACAGGACCTGTATGGGCCTGCATGCACCTGCATGCCTAGTGCACTCTATGGGACTCAGCCCAAAGCTGATTTTCATGCTCTCATTTGTGCAACCTTCTTCCATTTTAAATGAATGCCTACAATAGTACTCTATTTTATTAGTGTTGATAACATTAAATTAAATATAGACATACAATTAGAATTACGCTACATTTTCACTGATAACTGGGTGAAATTTTCTTCTGATGCAGTTCTATGCCTTTCTGTGTGTATCTAGATGCGTGTATATATATATATGCACACACATATATACATATATATATATATTCTGCCAGCAGAACTGGCCTGTTTCATGTCACTGCTAAATCAGTTGTTCAAATACAGCAAATCTCACAAACACATGCCACACATCATTTACTGAACATAGTTATTACTCAGTGTTTGCATGTGGGTACGTTCAATTTAAGTCATTAGGTAGGCTATTTCCAACAGTGAGACAAATTGCCATACTGTGTTTTGCTGTGAATAATATACTACTTTCTAAACACCCGGTCAATCTGTCAAGACAGCAATATTCCCCTTTGCCATTGTGGCAACTAAATTATATAGTATTAAGTAAGTACTGTGCAATTATATTGTAAATTCTGTATTCACTGGGCTTCCGTTCACATACATAGAAACACAAACTGCTGTTTATTTTTACTGTAATTAGTGCAATATTTCCCATAGTATTTTTTTTGTTTAAGGGTGTTTATTTGTCATGTTTTGGAATTTAAATTGTCTGCCAGATTTCTATTTCAATATTGCATCATTCTTTTAGGTGATTTTGGGAGGAAGAGACAAAAAATCCTTTACAGGTTTATCGTAGGTATATAAAAACATCTTTACCTAAAATATGCTATGGCTGAAACTGTAAGCTTGGAAGCTTCCACCAATGGATATGGGCAAAATCTGGTAATATTCTTTCATAGACTATTGACCAGTTTTTGGAAAGAATCCTTCTTTGGGAAAGATCCAAATTTTATAAAGAAGGTTTAAATTTGAATCTTTTAATGTATGAACTATGTTTTTACAAAAGATTGTACAAATGACTCAAAAAGCTACAGACAGATCAAAAGAACAGTTAAAAGAAAAGTAGAAAGATTGATTCTGAGGCTGTTTTGTATGTATATGCTGTACATACTCAATGGTCCAAGTATTTTTGTGTTGCTTTGCTTATGCACTAAGCTCTCAAATCAGAAAACCTGTGAGGCAGTACATGCAATTCCCTTTCAGTGGTGCTAAATGAATGAATGATCAAATGCTCATGTGTACTTCCCTTTATTCAGAAAAAAATACAGAATGTGGAATAGGATAATTTAAGGATTATGGAGCCAGTTGAGATAGTTGATTTTGTTATTTGTCAGACTGATACTGAGTCAAAATTCATATCAAGAACACACCTACACTCAGTTTATCATGGACTAGCAAATTATTAATATATGGTCTGATGAATTGCTATTTGACTATCATAGATTATTATAGATTAAAACAGTTAAACAAGATTATTAGAATAATTTGATAATTTTTATGACCATGATCATATACATCTGCAACACCTGTACTCATGCATGTAATGTGCTTTTAAGTACCAAAGTGAGCAATAGCATTTGAATATTTATAACTTATTTGTTAACATAAAAACAATAGAATGCCAGATCTGTTATTCATTTATTCAAGTGGATTAGACTACATCACTGACTATATCCTAAAGATTCATTCATTGTCACTATAGGAGCTGGGGCAAACCTATCTGCAGGAAGTAGAAATCCTAGGCATTCTTCCTCAGTCTGTCTTAAACAGCTCCTCTCTTTTCTATTTGGCTTAGTACAAATCCCAGAAGTTGAGACATGTAGTTGGATCCTAAATGTCTTTAGCTACTTGTCTTCACTTCCACTTTGACTATGGAAAATTAAGTCAAGCTTTTAATGATGGGTTCTAATTTTCCACTAAACTTGAGGTATTGAATTCTAATACATGCCTACTCTGCAGATCCCCGATTAATTCTTTACTAGTCTCAGACATCAAAGAAAGGCATGTGTTACTCCAGATCTCAGATACATTGCACTTAATTCTACTTCCGTATTTTTCTTTGAGCAAGTTCCAGGATCAATTTCAGAGTTACATGAAAGATAGTGTCATTACATGCATTCATTTTCTGTTTTGCATATAAAACCCACCAGTACTTTCTGCAGAGCTGAACAAATCAACAGTAATTTTTCCCTTTCTGATTAAAAAAATGTTCACTTTTTAAAAAAATTGATCTTGTGTCTCTAGTATCCCCACAGCTCTCCACTCTATCTACTGCTAATATTGCCAGGTTATAACAAAAAAAAAATACTTTTAGAGGTACTGACATTGCAGTTGTGGTTCAAATAATGGTTGGTAGAAGAGTAGTGGGATGTCTATTCACCCATCTTCAAAAAAAATATACAGACAACCTGAATGAAATAAAACATAGCAAGTACAAATTTGGAGAAAGAGTTTTTAGAGAATGCTTCATCCTGTAGACACAGTACAAGCAGAGGACTATTGTTCACTTATCCTGGCCTTAATAATACCACCAGAGAGTTTTTTCAGTTACTGTAACAGTGAGACTCAGTGTAAAGGTTGGCCTTATCCTTTTGATCATTATTTGGATACATAAAATGTTTTTGTTATTAGAGTATAACATGTAAACTGTAATAAAGATGTAAGACGGACTCGTTCAGAAATTAAAATGTGCTCCTATAAAGAAAAAGTTTCCTCTACTTCTGATCACCAAGACTTTTTATGAAGCAAACTATCAAGTAAGATTAGATGAGAATACCTTGGTTTTGATCTAAGAGTTTCCTGCAGAGGAGTGTATTATTAAAATTTACCGATTATCTAAGGTTTCATGATAGGAAAAAGATGGTAATGAAAATAGTTCCCTTTGTTACTGAACAGAGGTATTATTAATGTCAGTGCCATTAAAGCATAGGAAGCTAGTGGCCTGGAAACTTGCCACCACGTGGCTAAAAAATTTCAGTTACGCAGTTCGAATGGCAGCAGCTGCTTTAAATTTAAAGGGCAAGAATTAAACAAGCCATGACTTCAGTGGGAGACAAACGAGCCCTACGTTTCCTTCTTCTATCCTCTTCGAATTTAGCTTCTCCTCCATAGCCCATCTGTACTGTAAGAACCGACCTTGGTATGTCTCAAAAACACTCAGAAAACCATGCTGCCAAATCTAATAGCCAATTGTTTTTGAAAAGGGGATTCTGTTCCCCTTTGGACTTAACTGTAGCGTCATCCTCGCACCAGCCAGCACTTTCCAAGCCTGTATTTTCCTCTGCTGAAGTACATCCAATGTAATCATGTTTAGTACTTTCCAAACAACAAAGCAGATGTTCCCTGTAATGCAGTTTTTGAAGAATGCACATGAGGCTCAAGCCAGTGACAGTGTAATCCACCAAATGCCTGCAAAGGAATCCACATTGCCTCTGACTAACAAGTTTTCTTACTGAAGTCATTTTAGGGGATGCCAGCATTAAGGATAAAATATGCAGAATAAAGGCCAGATATTGCCTTGAGGGACCTACTCGTCAATGCACCAGAAAATACACAATGTCTCTTCTTCCAGAATTGGTGAAGAAGTACACATGTGTAAAATATACCTTTTGCACTTTCAGACTTTTTACCAGCAAACTGTTTCAAATTAAACCCAGATGAGTAATGGTAAAGCAATGAGGTTTTCCCTGGGTTCAGTAAAAACAGCTGGTATTGCTGCTATTAATCATGTACGTGTGCATTAAAAGGTCTTGCATGTCTGAGAAAAGCATCTCAGTCAGGTATGAGCAATGTACAACAGCCTCTGGGACCTCTGCCCATAGAAAAAAAAGCCCAGACCAATTGCTGTCAATGAATCTCTGCATGTACTTGAACGCATGTATTCTGACGCCCTCATAAATAACACTTTAAAAGTCAAATGCCTCATAAACAAATTCTCATATTAGGGAATGACAACACTCCTACTCCAAGTTTTATTTTACAACATGATGCTAAAACACTCAACAACAATCAGTATACTACTAATTGCAAGACCACTAAACTGTAAGACTTCTTCCAGCAAGACTAAATAAAACAAGAATTGAAATACCATTTTGAAAAGTACTGTGCCTGTATCCATCACTTGACCCCAAGAAAGGGCTTGTGAAGACTATTTCAAACCTAGAGTTTGCAAAATACGTTTATTCTTTATCATTAGTAGAGTTGTTCATTTCAGCCAAATGTGACTGACAAGTCAGTACATCTCCAAAGCTTCCATAGCAAAGGAATTTTTGGTGTGACTGCATAAGTATTTGCTCTGTCATGAATAATTTATTTTTTGGAAAATGGCAAAACATTAAACGGGCTTTCAAGTTTCTTTGTTTTCTAGTTAGACTTCTTATAGTATAGGATAAGAAACAGCTGAACATCACCTTATTTTAATACATACATTTGTGTATCACAGGTACAAATCTTTCTAAGGTGCAAGGGTTACACCAACTGAATTGAACTTTGTGTCTATTCCACACACCAGTCATCACCAGAGGTGGACTGTGAATACTGGAATGTCTTTATCTCCCACTTGCTGTGAGTCAGCTGCAAGACATGAAAGCCTAGAGCCAAAAGTTAGCTGTGTTAAGACCACTGGGTTTACACAAGATTGTTTTGTTTGGATACCTAGTTGGAGGATTTTAATTTTTTTCATTTTGAAGCATGGAAGAACTGCTGCATGAAAGTAGCAGAGAAAACTAATGAAGGATTTCTTCAAACAGAAAAACAAAACCCTGTTTCATAACTGCTTAGAGGGCAGAGGTCTACCTCTGCACTGGTTAGCAGAGGACAAATTGTTCCATGTAGCAGGGAGATATACAGCTGTGTGTGTCCATGTATTTATCAGCAAGGCATTGACAACACTTGCAATGGAACACAGAAGATATCTTAGAAGACCCCAAAATTCCAGAATAACTTTCTCGCCATTTGACAAATTAATGTCTACAGCTTGAAGAGTTTTTTCAGTACATCTCTTCTTTTAAATTAACCTAAAGAAAATGTGGGTTCACACTTCAATCAGAACTGTAACCATTTCAGCTCCACTTGTCTCCAAAACAGGTCCTTTATTTCAAGAGGAAAGAGAAGTCCTTCTACCACTGAGGGACAGTGAGACATGCAGGTCTTCAGGACTAGATAGTGACTATATTATCAAATCTGGCTGAGGGAATGTGGATGACAAGGCAGTTTGGAAAGCTGGTCACTCCCAATTCATTGAAAGCCCTGAAAAGTAGGACTGGGGATATAAACATTTGTGAAGACTTGAGTGTGACAGCAGAGGAGCTTCCACCATGTAAGTTTGACGCATGGTACCTTTTGCTGTTTCTGAGATATATAACACCAGCCAACATCAACTTTTGTGTGGGAGCCAAGCACTGTGTCCAGCATAATGGTAGTCATCTAAATCTGCTATCATACTATGACCCCATCAGGAATAAGATTTTCTAGTCAGTTGGAGAAGTATGGAAGCATTTCTTATTGTAACAGTAACTTGTTCACACATTTGGAAATGGTGTAGAGTTTGCAAAGGTTTCTGGGCTTTCTTAGTACTTTAACCATATCTGGCAGCTGGCAGTGCTCTTGACCACTGATTTAGCAAGATTTATCTGGGAAGGATTGCCAATGTTTACTTCCAAAAAAAATTTCTGCTAGTAGACCAGAGAAACAGAAATATCACTAAGTTGTCTTTCAATTTGCTGAGGACAAATACTAATGATGCACCACACCCCCAGGGACTGAAATTGCACTGTCAGAAATGCTGCATTGGATAAAGAGATACTTCTTTAAGTCCAGTCTGGAGAAAAAGAGACAATTTGATACAGTGTCACAGTTTCTCCAAGAACATAATATGGAGGTGACAGGATGAGAAAAAGTCCTGATCTTTCTTAGTGGTTATTGTTGGAGTGGCTGGACAGTCAGAAGCAAGTATCCATCACAGATCTGTGGGATGAAGGAAATGGCTGACTTTTAAAAATTTTAATAGACTGTTTATAAATGGACCCATTCATTTCAAAATAGTAGTGCAACTTTTCAGTGTTGTCCTACTAGAAGTCTTTCATGGGCTGAGCATACTACTTCAATATGCAAGGAAAAAGGACAGGGAAATTGGTAACATCAGGAGTCATAACCGAATTCACAAAGCTTACAGAAAACAGTAGTAGAGAACTACTATTCTGTTTGATTTTTATTACTAGCAAACAAAGGATAAGTAAGCAGAAAAATGAAAAATAAGTGCCAATAGTATGTAGAAACACACCTCTATACAGCTTCCTTCTGTAACACTGAGCCCTTCACTATTTTCAAATTTTCCAGCCATATAATAATTGGTGAGCCACACAAGCCTAAAATTGACTAATCTTTGTTTTGGAGATGATGTCACAGAATCACAGAATCACAGAATCTAAGGGGTTGGAAGGGACCATGAAAGATCATCTAGTCCACCCCCCCTGCCAGAGCAGGGTCATCTAGAGTACATCACCCAGGAACGCATCCAGGCGGGTTTTGAATGTCTCCAGTGAAGGAGACTCCACAACCTCCCTGGGCAGCCTGTTCCAGTGCTCCTTCAACAGCTTTACAGCTTGCTCATCTACTGATAAAGACAGAGATTTCCATCTTTGAATTCATTTGCACTTCACTCTCTCCATCTCTCTCAGAAAAAGTAATTAGTCTATGTCAGCCAGCAAACCTAATGTAATGACTTGACTGTTATTTGCTGATGCTGCAATTTCAGTGCAGGCTCTGCATGTTGGCTGTACTGTGAAGTTGCGTTGTCATACTATACCTGTTGGCCAAGAGCTGTGACCTAGTTCCAGAAGGAGAGGTTAGGTAAATTGCCAAGTCTCCACGTCGAGGGTGAGTAATAGTGATGCGCACAACGACATGCTCCAAGTAGATCACATGGTGGTTAGGATTATCTGAACAGCCAGTGGCTTTGTAAATTGAACGGACAACACTGTCAGGACGTATTGTTCTATAATACAAACATATAAAACAACATCAGCATTTTTTGCTTGTTCTGTAAAATAAGACAACCACATATTTTTTGCTTAGTAGTGAATGACAGTGTTGGACAACTGTTTCTGAGAAGCCCATAGACTATAACCTTTAGTTTTAATGCTTACTTCCTAGCTGAAATTATCATCACAGGTAATTATTTTACTGCAGTTAATGGCAACTACTTGTCTTTCTGTTAAGCACGTACGCATGCTAAAAGAGGACAGTGAAAAACCTCTAATAAGAATAAGCCTTTGGGACAGAGCATTTTTGTGGATTAGTGGCCAGCTGAGAATTGTTGGGATTGTCATGGGATCACAGCTGGTTGTTAAGTCTCAGGAAATGCCTGGCATAGCCATAGTCCTTGCTTACGTAACAGCAAGTATTACATGTTCACTGTACCAAAAGGCATCTGACTCAGCTGGTTTAAACTGGCATGACATCCTTGCAGACTATACCAGTTATGGATCAAGCCTGTCAAGCATATTTATTAAACAATAATCTTAATGCTTTGAAAGTGTGCCTTATGACTAATGCTCTCTCGGTATCAACAGAGTGCACATATAGAATTTTGCTCTTAAGTCTGGTTCTATAGACACCCTATCCTAGCAAGCGGAAAGCAGTTTAGTCTTAGCCTCTGACATAGAGACTCTCCTGACACTATCTGAGAGAGACAATATCATGCAGTATTTTAATGAAAAGAGTATTTGCTTGTTAGATCCTGGACTGGTAAGCCTGTAGTCATCTTGCAAAGGTGACTACAGTGCACTCAACCAAACATTCTTCTTCTTTGATGCATCACCTGTAACAGAATCAATCATTATCATGGCTTGATTTACACCTTCAACTTCTGCGGCAGTCTTTAACTAGGGCCTTTTTCCAAGCAGTACAGCGGGCAATGTTTACAGGCAAGTGACTTGACATCTGTGAAGGTGACAGAGATCCCCAGTGTAGCTTTCAAAATGACATACTATGTACAATGCAAGGGAGGGGTAAATTATACCCAATTTCTTTCCATAAGTTTATGTCAGCAAGAGTTTTGGCAGCAGGTATTACTTGATTTGCCGATCCGTGTTCTCCACACACACATGCTGTGGAGGCACTGTTGTCCACTTTTCTGCTTCTACCACCATTGCTTCAGCATCCATCAATCCAAATCCATAGAGGTGGCTCACTGCAAGGTACAAACAGAATGGTTGCAATTATAGAATAAAACTGTTTTTCATCATAGACTACTTCCAGTCACATCTTAACAGGAGCTGCTTTTTTCTGCTTCTTCCTTGCTTCCAAACAAAGCTCAAAAATCTCCTTGCCAGAAACAATAATGACTATAACTAATTTTTTCACTGAATCTGTTTGCTGTTTTGTTACAGAAGTGGTAAATGACCATAATGAATAACACTGACTTACTATGAACCAGAACTGCAGAAAGCCTGGGAGTACAATTGCCTCTGATTGCCCTTTGTTTATGTGCCTTAACTCAGCCCAGTCCTCTTATATAACATAATGTTAAAAGGTGTGAAGAACCAGACAAGGGTTATTTCTTTTACTCAAATACCAAACACATACATGTATGTAAATATTGAAGGTGAGACAGTAAATTTAAGAAGTAACAGGCTGCCTTTTGTAACTGCTGTACACTCTTAACTTCCCTGAGTTTAAGCAGCATGTGGTTGCTCTCCTATTCCTGTATGCAGTATTGTTGCCACTGGTCACCTAACCAGCTGGATCCAACTTCTCCCTAAAGCTGTCTGTATGATGAAAAGCAAAAGTATTTGAACTTCAGGGCTCTAAAGATGATCTGATTCTCTTGCAGTCTGTGTCAGAAAGGTTCCTTTTCCTACCTCCTTTGGAGATCTGCATATGAAGAACATCTGCAGATTAAGTTAACGCTGGAGAGAGATGTTAACATTGCTGTTGAGCTCTAATATTACCTACTGCACGCGTTGTATACACAGTGGTACTAAGCATCCATGCCTCGAGGTTAGCACTCTGTTAATGCTCATTCCTGGATGTTTCATCCTCACCCCTATCTGGCTTTCATGCCATGGAGAACCAGCAATGGTCCACTTGCAAGAAACTCAGTGACTAGTAATTTACCTTTAATGCCTGAATGCCTTCTACTCAGAGAAGCAGACGGCTTTGAAGCATCATCTTTCTTAGGATAAAAAAAAAAATCGAACTTCCAAATGCCCAACACCTAGACAAGGTGAAGTGCTTTCATCAGAATTGTGCAAATTCTGTATCTTTCACTTTTTTAATGTAACTATTTCAAGAGTTCCAGCAGTTCACCAAGGCTGAAATTTTCACTTACTGAATCAGCTGTGTGTTTTTCATTGCTGTTCTAATCAAAACAGAAGCTTACAAATTGTTTCTGATGAATTAGAAGGGCTGCTAGCCATGTTGCTTTATTGTGATAAACTGGAACTCTTGGTAAACTTCTGACAGGAGAGCGTGAAAGATAAAAGCTTCCAGAGGGAGGAGTTGAGATCACAATTATTAAATGAATTTTGCTTGCTACCACAGACAGTGCTACCAGAAAACCCTCAGAAAAACACAAGTGCTATTTTAATCAGTAATAGGGCAAGGCATGGTGTAAGTCTTTCCAACTGCACTTTGCAGAGGGTTTGTGAAAGCAGCCTCTTTTCACTGCCAAACCAGAATTCAAAGGGCTCCATCCAAAAAAACCCCAATCAGGTCAAATAAGTAACAGTTCAAAGCATAAAAATAATCAGAGCTTAAGGATCCCATCTTCCAAATATGGCAGCATCTAATACTGTCTGAAACTGCCAACTGAAGAGAGTTCCTCAATGGAAAATACTGCAAGGCTTAATGACTGTGTAATGAACTGGTTTTCTTCCCATCTCCTCCCGCTTCAGCCCCAAACTGAAGTGCACATAGCATGGAAATGTTCATTTGGAGAGAACTAAACACAGCTCTTCTGCCAAATGAGGCAGGTGTCATCGTCAGAAATGAAACACAACTACTAAAATAAATGAAAATAATTAAATTCAGCCCTCCTTCAGCCTTCTGAATTCTTTTTAATGTATTCCACAAACAAATGGACTGGAAAAAAGATGTCCTATTTTCACACATGGGTGGAGGCAGCCAGAAAGAGGGCAAGGAAACTTTAGATGGAGAAACTGTACTGTGAAGGTGATTCCTGTAATGGAAATCTCATTGGTCATAGCTGTCACCTTGCAAAAGCCTACATGTGCTGATGAAAGCATATTTATCTGTGAAGTCATTTGTCTGTTCTTACAGTGTATATGCTGCTTTGATATTTAAAATTAATAATCATTCTGTCTGGTCTGAAGAACAGCGGGAGGAACAAGAGTGATAACTCAGATGGTTTGCAACTGTACACAGTTACCCTGTATAGTACTACATTTAAGCAGTGAGGGATTAAATTTTCATGAATGAAAAAATCTTTTGAGCTAACCCATGGAAATTGCATTTAATTCCTGACAGTTAGCAACTTGCATGGGTTAGCACTCAGGATGTCCAGTTGTAAGATGCTGTGTGTTCAACTCAACTACTGAGCTCAAAGAAGAACGAAATTTCTCATCAAATCACCTTTTCTCACCCAGAAATAAAGGCAGAAGAGCACCTAACATTGTCATCACCAGGCAGTGACCTTATGATGCAAACTTAAGTGGATATTAAGCTACCTCACCCTAGAATTTTTTTGCCCTAATATGCACATTAAAAATACAGATACAATATAAAGAGTGAACTTTCTATCTTTCCTACCCTAAAAATTACTCAGAAGAAAGAACTGTGTGCATTTTTCATGCAGGAGAAAATATTACAAAGCAAAGTTATGTGGTTGTGTTAATCATCCATGATTAAATGCTTAAACTCTCTTGCATGAGACCAGAGGTGGGATTTAAAAGTTCTGCACCTGCTGGCTTTTTTTTTTCCACAGCTGAAATAGAAGTACATTTTATCCTTGAAATATCTTCCCATTGAAATAAAAACTTCCTGACAGGCAGGGGTACTCCTAAATCCTTCCAAGTGGGAAGCTCCCAGGCAGATGACATTTGGATGCCTGCAACTTTTGCAGTTCAGAGTCCTCGATCCAGTGTATTGGTTAGCAGCTGCAGGTAACAGCACAGGCCCATAATTTTCAAAGACTAAATAATTGCAATTTGGGAAAGAATCACAGAGTCAACAAAAGTAGACAATCTCAGAGTCTTAGAGAGGAAGGCAGATTTCGTTTCCTACTGCCTTCAAATTGTGTCCGTTCATCTGTGGATATACTAGTACTGCTGTGAACTCTATGCCGGGGAGCTTCTCCCCTAGGTTAAAAATGACCTCAGTGGTCCACATGGAACCATAAATGTCTTCTGGGAAACATCTAGAACTGCCACTGATTTGTATGTGAATGGTACTGAGATCACTTCTGCTAACCCAGATAAAAAAGCGATATTTGAAAGGTACTGATTGTTGCTGAGTGAGATAAACTGACTACAAGTACAAAATGCCCCAGGACCTTGCACATACCTGCTTAATGTGTTTTACATTATTACTTCTGTGAATTGCTACTGGGCTCAGTTGTTGCTAGGAGTCATTGAGCATGTCAGAAGGGGTATAGGGCTGTTGTGTAAGAAGGTTATTTGCCTGTCAGAGACAGAATAGGAATGTGAGGTTGGTGCAGTGTAAGCTGGTGACTAAGGAGCAGACTGTTGCTTGTTGAGCTGAAAGGTTGAAAAATATGATCTCCTTGTGATCAAGGTGTCCATGGGCTTGAATCCTCTCTTTACTCGTGCAGCAGTGCAAACTGGTCCATTCATATTTCTGCAAAATACACAGAGCTTTCCAGATGCAGGACAAGTTTCAGAGAAAAACTTGCCTCCTGCAACACAAAGTAAATATTGAGTTTTAGCTGATCTCTTTATTCTTCTTATCATTAAAGAAAATCACATTTCTTGGGGCTAAAGTCCATTTATTTATCCCTGGAGCAATTAATCTATTAGTGCACCATGAAATCAAGGCCTGCTCAACTGCTGGATAGACTTCCCCAGCTTTCTCGTAATCCCTTTGTTTTGTCTGAAACTACTATTGAAAGTTCAATAACTTTCTCATTTATATACAAAGAGTATGTAAAAATACTCCCAAATGTAAAAGCAGCATTTATATCCCACTTAACTTGACTAAGAGAAATATGAATGTCTGATGTTGATAAACAACATCATTGTTGCAGCCACTTAAAAAATAGTACTAAACCACACCATCTTAAAACATTAAGGTTTAAATCCAAGATCACATTTGCATTCACATCCTGGCAGATTTACATCCTAGACATTGGTTGACAAAAGGGACTAAGAGCAAAATATGCTTTTGGGGCATCAGAGTCAGATCCTACTAGTAGCAACAGCAAGTACTGCTCAAATACCTCCCCCTCTCATGAGTATTAGCAGCCTATGGGCAGAGGTCATTAGTCTTTGGATTTAGCCACCCCATGGTCCACGGTCCACAGTGAGCACCCATGTGTACCCAGCATGGCCATGCCAAGTTCTTCTCTGCCTGCAGCAAGATGTGAATTAGTTCCCAATTTACTTCTCAGAGTTTGTTTAGGTATGAATAAACCAGGTACTCTGAGCACATGGTATCTACTGTGCCCTGTGTATGGGGACATATTCCTCAGAGTCAGAGAAAATACCAGCTGAAAACCTCAGCTGAGTGATGAAGAATCACAGAATCACAG
>VZRW01021005.1:0-40844 GCA_013398125.1 Aegotheles bennettii
CAGCTTCAGAGCCAGGTGTTTACGCACTGGATCCTTCCCCATCCCACGTCATCACCTACAAGTGGAAGGAGGGAAGAGAAGGTAACTTGCACCCCAGACTGTTTCACCAACCATCCCAGGGCTTTGAAGTCCCTCTTCAATCCTCTTTGACTACAGGATGCAACTTCCTCCCTGCCTGTCTGGAAGATCAATAAAGGGTAATAGTCCGATGGCCTCACCAGGCTGGGGAGCTTCCTAGTGATGTCTCTGGTTCAGGCACCGGGGGGACTACAGACTTCCCTTTGATGAGGGTCAACCCGGCATATTGGGCCCTCTCTTGAGGAAAGGGGGAACCAAAATGGTGATTTTTAAATCAGCATTGGACTAGAGAAAGATTTCAACTGAACAGAGGAGGAACAAGAAACATTCAGGCATGTCTTTGTGTCTCTGAACCATCTCTGAGTGCTTCATACAAAAAGAACTGCAATCTACTCATGCTGGACAATTATAAACATGCCTTTCTTTTTTCAACAGGAAAAAGTAGAATAACAGACAATACATTTTTTGTTGTTTTATACATGTAAGTAGTTTTGACTTTGTGCATTAATAGATCCACATGGGTTCATTCAGTGATAATTAAACAAAAAGGACAAGTAGTGTTAGGAAAATTGAAATAAAAGAACCTAAGATTCAAGGGTACAAGGTCAGGTATGCGCTTGCTAGGATTAAAGGGCTGATCTAGAATTACTATCGTTTCCTGCATGAAAAAGTGCACTTTTGTCTGAAAAATACCAGGTTCTGTGTGCACATAGAGCACTTATATATACTTATGAACATATACCTTGATGTTGCCTTTAAGGTATGAAGAACCTTTCTTCTCACTGCCATTGTAGGATTTAATTGCACTTTGAACAAAGAAAATTCTGGTTTTACACCTGAGTAAATGAACACAGCAACTAGAGGGTAACTTGCAAATAATTTTAATGAAAATAAGTTTGGCCCTAAATGACATTTTATATTTTTGGAAAGTTCATATTTGCACCTATTTTAATGTCATAAACCACTTACAGATACTGTATTTTTCGTGTGTGGAACTTGACTCAATTTACTGAATGCTAAATTCAGCTCCTCATTGACCCTCATTTTTATACATGAAAATAATAGTGGACATTTCAAAATAACATCTAATTATCTGTGGGTAGATACTATTTCACAAATGCTGCCATCTACATATCTAATAAGTAAGTATATTATTACAATATAGTATCACTCAGCAACCTCCATATCAAAAATTCAGCTTGTTTTCCTGCTATTACTGACTTACGTTTTTTGCAGTTATGCACTCTGTCAGATTTTATTCTATAGACAGCAAGAAAATGAGGACAGAGAATAGAAACCATATTATTGTTCATTGCTTTTTCTTGCTCACATAGCTCACATACCAAAGTTGATTCTATGAAATGGCAAAGCCACCTCATGTTGACCTCAGTTTATAGGCCAAAGCAATACTAACAAATCTGCTAACATGTACGGGATTGGATAAACCACCAAGAAAAAGTAAGTAAACATAATGATAAAGAATATTTTTCCATTATTTAATTTAATATGAAACATCACAAACGTTATTATATGAATACTTAACACATTTTTCTTTGTTGTAGTAACTATAAGATAATTTAAACCTTAACATACATAAATGGCTTTTATAACAGTGAGATCTAAATTTCTGCCTTTTCCAGGAATATATTTAACTGACTATATCAAGATCCTTTACAATTACAATTCAACTCCTTTACATTAGAAACCACCAAAATTAAGTATTAAATAATCAGCATTAGCTCATTGTTACAGACAGTAAGTGAATTGTAAGAACAGTATTTCAATAACAATATAAAAATACAATGAGACAACAGATAATATTTACACACAATCTATTAATTATTTAACTTTTTGAATTACCATTATATATTTATAATCTTAATTATGCACACAAATGCCCTCAATATTAAATGGGGAAATTATATTATCATTATTATTGTTATTATTATTATTAAGTATGGCACAACAAAAGCAATGTCACACCGTGTATTTATAATGGATCACTAGTGCCCCCTTCTGATACAAAGTAAGAAAATATTATCGAGTTTTGCACAGTATTCTTCATGTTATGTTCTAATATCTAGAGATTTTGTTCAGTTATGTGTTATTTTTAATGTAGTAAACCTGTTAAGAAGCTGGATATAAACTGGCCAGACTTACATTCACAATCCTAAGCACTTTTGCTTTGGTAAACCGTATTGTAGAAGGCAGAAAAGAGATAAATGTAAAAAATAATGTATATATTACTGAAAATACATTATTAACCTTTTATTTTTGAGTCTATCTTGCATTATAACTTTTTTAAATAGTCTCAATTTATATTTGATTTGTTTTCTTAAATTAATAATTCTTTATGCATGTACATGGGAAAAAATAAACTGGAGCTGCAACCCAGAATTAATCATGTTAAATGTCATATTGCCAGTTTTCCTACAGAACTGATGCCGACGAGAATAAAGACATGCTCATTCATTATAGCCCCTTCCCTTTGACTTAATATAAAGGGCAAAAGGCAGCATGATAGATTTAAAAGATATTGTCTACAACATCGATTGCTCTATATCGATACTATTTTGTTGCTGCATCTTGATGTTGTTTTGTGTGCAACCTCTATGCTCATACCTTGCATTATTTGATGTAATCTTTCTCTTTCATTTGGATTGCAATTATTTTAATTGCTAAGCTGTTTGATTCACATATTGCAATAGTAAAGAAACTAAGTCCTGAAAAAGAAAAATAAAGTTTGAAAACATTTTTTTTCTCATGAAGACCTATGAAAAACTGATACATGGAAATCAAATTTCCATGTTAATATTTTGAAAATTTTCAGTATTTTCTTTCATCTGACATATTCTATTTTTATTTTTATATATATATATTTGATTTTTGTATATTCATTGTATTAAATTTCAGAAAGCTTCTGTAAAAATATCAGAAACAAATCACCAGCAGCTTTGAATGACACAAAAAGGATCCCAGTACTTGTCTGGGAGCTGTTTCTGCAAAGACAGTCTACAGTACTTGAGATCAACACCAGGAACAAATTACTGTTGTAATAAGAATTGCCAGCTTAAAACAGGATGATTAGATGGATCGTAATAAGCTTGAAATCTAGTATTTATTGAAGTTGAGCATATGTTTTGGCTGTGAAGTGGCCTCTCTCAAATATTTTCCTAATAATTCTTTAGAGATATAATGCTCTCATTTAAATCTGATGTTTCCACTTTCTGCATCTGGGTAGTCTGAACATATTCCCTCTCACCATAATCACTTCACACACAAAAATCAAGAGATTCAGTTTTCTGACAGAGCACATTAACTTCTGCTAACTATTGCACTAAATATATTTGGATCTGTGCTTCGTGTCACAAATTTTAGGAAGCTGACTTTGTGAAATATGGCAAAAACAGAAGTTATATACTTCATCGACAACTGCAGATAATATTTTTTTTTTGCCAAAAATCAGAAACATGCTATATATTTAGCAAAGTCTTGCCTTCTTCAAACAGAAATCTTAACATCCCTATATGATAAACCATATAAGTTCTAAGACAAATTACATTTTTCAGGCAAATCAACAATAAGAAATATGTATGTTCTATATATGCTTCTTGAAGTTCACCACTTTCATTTATTGGCTGTGTCTCCTCGCTTGAAATTACATAACAATTTCAGAAAATGTAAAAACCAAACAAAAAGAAGGCATTTTATATAACAAATTCCAGCTGGAAATTTCTCTGAGAAAAACAATTGTGCCCAGAGACTACCTCAGTGAGGCTTCTTCATGAGCATTGCCACTTATATTTATAAAACAACTCCAATATTCTTAAGACTACATGACTGACACATTTTGGAGCTTGGATGCTTTTGTACTTAGCTAAGTACATCACTTCCATTACCCCAGAAAAGAGGATGTTGGTGGTGAGATGCCATTCGAAGATAGAAAATATCTTATTAACAAGCAACAGGTGACCAAGCTGTCTAAGCTTTTCACCTGAGCCTGACCTCTGAATTGCCATGAACACTAAAGGGAATATTTATTTTTTTTACAGTCAAAAGAGGCAGAGGGAACAATGTAGAGAGGACTGAACCAATACATTATGAGTTTTCTGTTCCAGTAACACACTGTCCTTCCAGTCTTGCACAAGGCACAAGGCTGTAAATCAGCTATATTGCCTGCTATTTACATACCAAACCCCTCTACTGTTAAAAATTGTGTTGAAATATGAAAATAGGTATATTTTTTAAAAAAGTAAATAACTTAGGAAGGATTCAAGGCAATGATTTAGATGAAATTGTGCTGAAGAAGTTCTCCAAAAGAAGGTTTTTAGTAGCTGTATATGATTACAAATAAATATTCCAGATGTTACATATTTCTTAGAAAAATTTAGCATCTATTTGTGAAGTAATAAGACTGATACAAAATATTGCTTTATCTTCTCTTTCCTGGCTGGACTTCCCAGTTTGTAGCACTGAAATTTTTACGGTTAATTTTAAACCTGACTGAAAAAAACACCGAAATAACAATTTGCCAAGAGAAAATAAAGATACAATTGCAGTGGACAAAGCTCAGATGATAATACGTTATTGCAAGGATCAGTCATCAATGTATACCATATGATAACTAATTTTATATATATATATATATTATTTTCATTAAAACAGTACAACAGCAAATTTACATGATTTATGTAAACCTGAATTCCAAGAACATCCCCTCCTCTTTGACAAAATCTAAATTACAATAGCTTAGAAAAACTTTCATTTAAGAAGATTTATTTTGTGTATTTCAGAAACACTGCCTATCACTTGGTGTTTTTAAAATCATCCTTCTCAACAAGATACTTTTTCTATAGCCATAACCATCATTTAAGCTTTTTTCCATTATCTGGCAAGAAAACAGAAAGTTCAAAGACTAAAATACCTTCATAGTAAATAAATAAATAAATGAATAGAAACACTCAGAAATATCTCTTCACAAACTTATCAAAAGGGCTTTGAGGTACAAGACAGCAAATGACTTTTTATGTAGGAATCAAAATGCAGCAGGAAAAAAAATCACAGAGCAGAGTGTCTTACCATATTGGCAGGTGGGTCACACTCTGGGAGAGCACACCACCCACAACACATATGATACAGCTCTGCACTCACACACAGAGTAAATTGCAGCTTCATAATGCACAGCTACTTGACTGGCAGAGAGCTTGGGCTTGCTGCACGAGAGCAGGGCTTGGCATATGGAGGACTCAGTTCTGGTGTTACCTAGAGATGCCACCATCACTACTTTGGCTTTCTAAGGTCCATGCTGCAAGGCAAGATTAGGACCAATCTCACCACATGCTTAAAAACTGAGTTGCAGTTCACATTCAACTAGAACGCTTCTACTGACTTCTCTAATAAATGTTATTTTCATCTTGCCTGACCCATTTCCTATAGAACATGTAATGGAAGGTGTATCAGTGAACCAAAAAGGCAGGACACAGATTAAAGAAAAAGAGGCAGTTCTGTTCTAGTCTCACAAGACCAACAAGCAGAAGGACTTCTCTACCATCTCATCATGTTCCAGACCCTCAAATCCTGTCATTATCTGCATAAATAACGCCTGTAGCAGCAGAAGTTCACCTAGGGCAACAAACCATTTATCCACCACTTTTCACCCAGCTGGAAGATGTTGGGCCCACAATGAAGAGCAAAAGCTAAGGTCAAAAATTCCCCACAACTTGTAGGACAGGAAAGCTTATGCAAATGAATCCCAGAGTTTCTACTATTAATTTCTTATGATGCTGTCCCTAGTAAGGTGCACACAGTGGCAATTTGCCCCTATGAATACCTCCAGGTGGGGCTGCAGATCTTCTCCTGCTGACATCAGTTGAGCATCCCCAGAAGCCATGATTCAGCTCTTTCTGCCTGTTAGCCAATATTTGGCCATGTTTCTCCATGGCTCCATCCTCTCGCACCTTTTCTGTTCAATATTGAATTATTTTTTTTTACACCACAACCTCAACTTTCTTATACCTTTCTGTGCAAAAGATCCTACACCTGAAAATAATTTGGGGAAGAATTAAAAGGCTGGCTTAGGAAGTCAGGGAATCAGTGAAATAAGGAGAGAGAAGTAGAAACTACTTTGATAGGAAAAATATCCCTTGTCTTGCCTTGAGCAAGATTCAAGCTCGAATTCTTCTAGCTCTCAACCTCATGTACTGACTGCAGACATAGTTCCTATACAGAAGATCCCAGATGCCTGGGAGCGGTCAGATATGTACCGATGCTTTGAGAGTTTTGTGCCTTATAACAGCAATACTTCACATTAAAATGTCACTCACCAGCCTGGTTTGGGTAGCTGTAGCCCAAGCTCTTCAGTTATCTTCGCATTCCCAAAGGTCAGAGGATATAAACATGGAGATGCTGTAGCTGGCTGTGGACATTTTCAGGTCAAGTTTCAGGTTTTATAGGGAAGTCTATGCCTTTCTAGATAGAAATTTAAAATTTCGGTGCAGACAAACTAGAGTTTGTCTCCCTTGATTCAGTGTTCCAGCTTCCCCACCTTTACTATAGACCATAAGGTTAGAGTTGAATCAAAAGCTCAGTGGTAGCTGCTGAATTTGGCCCATTGCACCTAGAAAATGGTGAAAATTAACTCAATTTCTCAAACTACTACAGTGAAGATAATCACCACTCATTATTCCCAAAAAACATTTTTGAAAGCACTTTAGCAACACTGTTCTTAAAACAAAAGAGAGGACTGCCTGAAAAGATATTGGGAACTTAAAGTCTTTTGCTTGAAGAGCTGTTGCAAAGTGCTTATTGTTTTGCAGTTGGAAATGTGCAACTGACTGTAGAAATGTGGATGTGCCTGTGTATGTCTGCTGTGTGTGAAGTCTAGAGGGATTATTCCATGTTAATGAGAGCCAAGGAATTCCTCTAGCTGCATCTTGCATAAGTGAGAATCACATAATTTAAAGCTGGCCAGGGGCAGCTTTAACTTACATGCCATTTTCAAAATTGCTTTTTTTTTTCTTTTTGAGGAAAGAAAAGCTATAACTACACTCATTTTTGCTAGCTGCCTTCCATTTTGCATGTCCACTAACCCTTCTTCAGAATGGATTTGCACCGTTCTAAAAACCTGTAAGTGGAATACATGTTATTTCCTTAATGGACGAATACTGATTTTGCAGAACGAAAGTGATAATACTACACAATGCTTCCCTCAAGTCCATTAAATGAAACTCCAGGCTATACGGTTTGTAAATCACAGCAGATTACGCTACTAGGGTCCTTATTCTTCCTCTTCTCTGCCTCCTCTCTTTTTTCCCTATAAAGCTGTGTGGAAAGGAATGTCTTTCAATAACAGAGTAGTTGCTTCTTTTCATTAATTCATTTATACTGATGTCCCCAGCAATGGGAAAACATGATAACTATGCCAGCTAATTTTTAAAACCTGTAAGGAAAGATACATTAAAAAATAGTTTTTTTCTATCACCCAGACCTGTGTTAATTTCTTTTTCTATGCACTAAATGAAAGCCTATAGTTCATAATACTTTATAATGATATCATACCACATTTCTCCTATTTAACAAATCAACTGCTTAATAGTAACTCATCGTTTCTCCAAAACTGAAGCATGTAGCTGTTCAACAGATAGCTTTGATTTGCTGTGGAGCTCTGGACAAAGCTGTTGTTTTAAGTGAATTTCCTCAGCTTTAACATTGCTTTAGAAATGTCCATCTAGGCTAGACATAGACATAATACAAGCCTGCAAACTTTATGCAGTAAAATGTGTCAATAAAAACATCTATATGTAAAATAACGCAAACTGCAAGACAAAAATTAAGATCTCTTTTACAACCTTTTTTTAATGGATTTTAAATAATTTTTGTGGCACCAGTAAAAATGAATTTGGCTCATAGTTTCATTGTTAGGAGGGGAAATGTGATATTAATAATACAGATTGAATAGTCATGACCTTTCCATCTCTATCCTTCTTTCCATCCCAAGCAAAGATAGCCAATGTAAATCAGCTGAAGAGAGAAGATATGGAAAACTCCCTGACTTTATGCCTCTGCTCATTAGGCAATTAACAGGGAGCTGTGGCCACCATACAATTCCAGGACAGCAACCAAATGAAAAAAAGTAAGATTCTGCACACATAGAGAGACTTCTTCCTTTAATTGACCCTTGTTGAACACAAGTACTGAATCCATAACTTTTATGACTTCCTAAAGAACTGACAAAAGGCAAAACATATTTTCTGCAAAGATTATAAGGGAGTGTGAGGCAAGATTTATTTTAAAATAGTACCATTAAAGGTTGGATGGAGCTTACAGTAGCAGAGACCAAAGGAAAAAAAAAACATCCAAGACAGTATTTTGTTTTAAATTACAAAATCTCTATAGAATGATTCAGAAATAAGGGGGTTTTTCAGGTCCTGTACATTAATTTAAATATGAAGAAACACCTCTACTTTTCATGCCAACTACCATTTCTTTTATTCTCAAAGTAATCCTAGTAGGTGGAGGGAGGGAGAGATGAACCTTTTAAGCATTTCTAGCCTGATGTGGGGGTGGAAAAAGAAGCTTGTAGGCTCTGATAGTGACTGCCCCTTGAAAACAATAATTAGCTCGAGAAAAGCACAGCAGTTTCAGCTGTCAAAAGGCACGAAATCCCGGTGTCACCAGTTTGATCAGCTCATTGATAGGATATGCAAAGACCTGTTCAGAAAGGCAGGAGCAGCAGTGATAGGGATCGGCATGTTTGTACCGTGTCAGTTTCAGGGAGTGAAAAAAACAGGATGATTGTCAAATTTGAAAAAGTAAAAATAAATCCCAGAATTTAGACAGAGAGAGTTATAGTTCTAAGGGTGATGTCTTAGCTAAACTTTGTCATTCACTTTTCTGAAAAGATAAACAAAAAGCAGGCTAAAAATAATGTGTCAGCAAAAAAAAAAAAATAAAAAGAGAAAAAAGCAGGACAAAATTCTTTCTAAAGAGATCTTACTTGCCCTTTGGACATAAAAATATTAGTAACTATTGAAAACAAATTTTCCTTTGAGTTCTAAATACACCAATTATAAAAAACATTTGAATATTCCAACACTTTTTTTATTATTTTTATTTACTGGCAGACGTATTCGGAGTTTTACAAACCAGGAAAGTCACGGTTTCTGCCACTGCAAGTTTGTCACCTTTGCTAAAAAATAGCCTGTAGAGAGAACGCATATTCACTCAGGTTGAAGGTCAAAACTTCAGGTTTTGTTTGTGTCTCTGGCAAAAAAAGTGCATTTTTCCTAGTCAGCCACTTTCTGTTGGAAGCTGTGCATTTGTGAAAAGATTGGCTAAAGACTGGAAGCTCTTTGTGCAGGGTTCATCGTTTGCTGTATTTTTATAGCATGCTCAGCACGCCAGAGACATGGCCTCTCTGGTTGCGGCTGACCACAGCTACTGCAATATAAGAAATACTTGGAAAATAAAAACAAGGTGGGAACAGGGTGAGGAGATTACAGAAAAAAACTCTCCTTCTGTCTTTCTGCAGACTCTGTGCCCCCACCAACACACAGACACACACAAATAATAGCTGCTGCATAAACCAGTGCATCTCCAGTCTCTGGGAAAGCATCATCATCAATTTTCTCACTTCGGGAAATGAACCCCTCAACAGCATCCTGAACCAGCAGTGCCTACCAGTCTGTAATTTCTGTCTTTCAGGGAGAAGAAAAAACCTTATCATAATTTTGGAGGAAGCACACGAGTTTCTGATTTTATTATTTTTTTTTTTATCTAGGGTATAAATAAACAGGAACAAATGTAATAGCAATTACTCTCCAGCTGTAGCTCATTGTCTTGCTCTAATCTGCTTTATCTTTTGGTTTTGTTACAGCACTGACAACGAAGTGCAGAATTACAAGCCCACAGGCCCAGCTAGGCACAGATACCTACACATGGAGGGTGTTGCTCTGATTATATACAGACAACGTTTTATGAATGATTAAAAACTTTGTGCTATTTCTACCTGTTTAAAACTAGAGGAACTCATTCCTGAGATTCAAAACCATTTGTCATTTCTGTTTCCAGCTAAAAGAGAAACTCAGATGCACTTGTGATAAGAAAATGTTGTTCAAGCAGTATTTTTTGATCAAAAAAACATAGACTAACTCCAGAAGCACTACATTTAGGAGACAAAGGACTTTTGCATAAAGTCAGGTTAAGTAGTTAAACTACCAGGGGCTTTCCTGACACAAAAACTAATTTAAAATCTGAATAAAGCACACTGGATAATTTCTAGTAATTTTTCCATGTATGTCTGGGAAACACATCACTCTTGTAGTTTTATTATCACAATTTAAAAATATGTTTAAAACTTTTACTTCCAAATATGAAGATTACAGATAGTTGGAGAATTTAAGAGAAAAACATTCTTTGAGAGAGGTCTAAGTATATTTCAGTTCCTATGTGAAAAATAGCCACAATTTTGATCTGTTCTCAGTCAGTTGGACTTTTGCCAATATATAATAAGATTAAAATATAAGATTAAAAGATGTTTCAAGACACTTCTACAATAATTGGCCTAAAGGTGAATCCTCATTTCAGTAGCTAGTGTCTATATACACAATTAAGAACAATTAAATAGGAAAGTAATTTTGTCATTCATTTTTCCCTTAAAATAAAAAAATAATATTTTTGATTCTGATATAAGCCATTTCAATTACAGCACTTTATGCCTTTCAACTTCAGTGCATTAAGTGAAACAGAAAGGTTATTCAGTTAAATTACAGGATCTCTGCAAATGTACGAAATCTTTCCAATGGAAATCTTAGTTATTAAGGAACTCCAGATTGTAATTATTTTTAGCTAATTGAAGAAGAAAATATTTTTAAGCCTCTATTTTTGAGAAGGTACAGTTGTAATATTCCTACAATGTCTCCTAGTTTTGAAATGTGGCATATTATTCAGCCCGGGCCTTTGATGTGTGTTTTTCCCTCAATCCATGCTCCAACAATTCTGTCATACAGAGAACTGAAAATTAAGTTATTCTCACCAGCAATACTCCCCCACAAAGAATCTATCAAACCATAGATATAAACCTCAGAACAATCCCTGCCAGGTTTCTCATGCAAATGCCGCAGAAAAACTTACAAGAGCACTTTAAGATATTGAGAACCCTTCAATACAACCCAGTATAATAACTTTTACTTGCTAATTTCTATGGGTCAGTTGCAAAGGAATAGACCTGTCAATCTTTTTCAGATGTAGCAGAATTTGTCTGTCTACAAACAGGGATGCTTTGTTGTTGCCATAGAGACTAATCCTCCACTTTCCTTCTGTTGACACAGCTAGTCACACTCTAAACTACCTGATCACACTTTTAATAGGCAGCTGACTCCAGTACCATAAAATGCTCAAATCAAGTTCGCAACACTTGACGCATCTACTGTTGCTTTTTAAAATAATAATAATAACAACAAAAAAAATTATAATAAAGTGTTGCATAAGGGAAATTCTACCGCTCTTGCCTCAAAAAGTAGATTGTATAGAAATAGTAACTATCTAACAATTACTTTGCTCAAGTTCCAACTTAATTATATTATTCTAAGTGAATAAATTGCTATAATAGAGGAAATGTTATTTCAAACTTGCTTTTTTTATATTTTGGATATGAGTTTTCTTTAATCATCAATTGATTAAACATGCAAAGTAGTATGGCAATTACCCAGAAAATAATTTCTGATTTCTTTCACAGAATTCAGGATATCATATCATTTTCCCACTTTCAGATTTTAAAACCTGACAAGAAAGCAAATGTGGAGGCAACTCATGTCCTGCAATCAAGCAGTGTTCTGAGAAAGCCAATTTTCATTTGGGTGACTTGTAACTTTGTAATATTTTAATAAATATTCTATACTTAAAACTGATTCAAAGTCTCTTCATACCTTGTAGGTCTGCAAATCAAATAGTTAGAAGTGAACCCTTTTCTTAAAAAAAAAAAAAAAAAGAAAAAAAAAAAATAAAAGGTTCAAATACGTTTTCTTTTGTCCAAGTTAGAATAATTTTACAAGCTTTTTCTTTTATTATTCATTGCTTAAATAAAAGGTGAAAGGAACCAAAACAACAAAATGGAAAGACATTAATATGTTAAGTGAACTTTTTGATTCTAAAATGACAGGAAGTCTTAATTAATTTTTTCATGATAACATTATTTCTATGTTTATTTTATCTAAATTCTTTTGCACATTGGCAGTCAATGTGTCTACTTCCATTCTTCAAACTGTGTTAGGTACCTTCAGTATTAAATCATTAAATCTTTTCCCAGTTCCTCCTAACACAAAATAAAAATTCTAAAGGTAATTTTCCAAAGCTTATTTTGTTCTCCTTTAACATATGTTATAAAAAGTTTGTTGTGACTCCTTCAATTAACAAGAAAAATTGATGTGTATCATTAATTACGTCAGTAGAAATCATAAATCATCACTGAGTGCTGCAATTAATTATTTTAAAGTCATGTGAAGACAAATGACAGGCAGAAGATAAATCCACAGACCCTTCAGATCAGAGTGAAATGGGAGAGAAAAAATGGAAAACAAGAAAAGATGCAACAAAATCAGCAATAGTTCAAGAATTAAAACACATGAATCATTTTCCCCTGTTCTAATGGTGTTAATAAAGAGAATGCAACAAAACTAAAACACCAGTAGAAGTCAATGTTTTTTCCATTACAAGCCTTAATTTTTAAGGGTTGCATAAATTTATTTTCACTATTTATAAACTAACTGAAAAAGATTCTCTTACCAGCTTGCCCTTTTTGGTTTCGATTTCTTTTTGTTTTGGTTTTTTAATGTTTTTTACCTTCTTTGCTTCTGTAATGTCAGTGAATAAATGATGTTTTAACTGACTTTTTGCTGGTGAAAAAATGACTCATATGAATACAAAATAGCAATTTTCTGTATATATATATATATTAGTAATATTTGAGTGATATAGCCTATTAATTTAACTCTGTTTTTCATTTTCTCTAGCATTTGCAGTAAGAAAGGTTGCTCAGAACATCAAGGAACACGTAGAGGAAAAATGTTAGTACTGCATAGCCTAAAACATGGGCTTTTCCTGAAAACTCTGCCAAATAAATAGATTTACAAAACCCAAGATTTTTACCAAAAGTTTCTATTCCTAAGATCCGAGTTTAGGTGTTTGCATAGTATTACTACCTGTACCGCTACATGGAGGCACACAAATATGGGCTAATACCATCCCACAAATTCTTTCAGAAAGGCAATGTCTTGATGAAAGAACTGAACTTGGAATTTCTCTTACAGGATAAGAAATTTCTAGAACAATGTAAGGATTTAAAACCTGTACCAATCATCCTCATATGGATATTTGCAAATACAGCTACACGTACCAATTCTGTACCTACATGTACCTACACGTCACTAGCACGGCCACACTGTTCTAAGTCTCTTTCTTAGCTGCAATCTGAGGGCTTAGGACAAAGTACAAACACCCACAGTATTAGAAAGTTTTTCAGCTCAGAATTTAAACACAGTTTTTCCAGTTAATTAAGCAGAGACATAGTACAAGGGTTTTCAAATCATTTACAAAATACTGAGGCATTCATACTTCTCACGTGCACTGAATGAAATGACCAGTTCTCAATATTTTTCCCACCATAGGGTACACAGAGAGAACACCAGCACGAATATCAGTGCACACTGATAACATAACTTAGCATCCTCATTGAATCACCAGCTATGAAACTAGGAAAGGCTGTAATAAGGTAAGAGCAGTTCTACTTTGTAGAGGAAAGGGAAGCACTGCAGACTCAAAACTTGCTGCACTTTTCACTTTAATACTTTAAAAACTTGTGAGTTTTCAGGTTGCAGAATTTATTTGCGATAGTGAAGAAACAATACCTGTTTATACAGAGCATTACACAGGATGCTGTGGGGAAGACCTGCAAAGAGGGAGAGTGATTTCTGGGGCCTTCAGTCACGCTCATGTCACAGGCATATGAGTTTTACAATATTTTGCTTTAGGTGGTCCAGCTCCTGAAACAAAATTGTGGCTGTTACCACTGCCCATCTGTTACCTGCACAAGTAGGGTCAGTGCTTTTAAATCCCATATTTGTTTTATAATTCAGTTGTGCAATGCCATGTTTAAAATGTCAGCAGCCACTTAAATTTTATTCAGAAAAATGTTTCTGCTTCAGCTACCAATAACAGAGCTAAGCATGAGACGAGAAAGTGAACCATTGACAAAAGGACCCTTACAAAAAACAATGTTTTCTGTTTGAGTCTCACACCACTGAAAGTATTTGGCAATTATTCTTGTCAGCATCAACAATATTATGATTTTTTGGACAGTTTTCATCATAAAGATACTGCTTTCTCATCTTATCATTTTGCAGAGGCATGAAAAGGGTGCGTAAGAATAAAGTGAAGACCAAACATCTTGTCCTACTTTTCCCAAAGATGCAGAGAGTCATAGTATGTCCCCTGACCTTAAAGAGAGCCCTGCATTTAGAGTCCTTTTCTTCTTTTGATAAGTCACACAACTATAGTATCCATGTGATAGCAAGTACACACTAAACTAAACCACAAACAGGTCCAATAGGATCACTCATCAGTTCTGGGTATCAGCAATAAATGCCCCTTTTTGACATTCAGTTCATCTTGACTATTCCATTCCTTGAATAATTCCAAGAAAATCAATAGGATTGCCCACTGAGTAAACTATTTGTTAAACATGAAGTTAAATGACAGGAAATTTGGTTCATATTCCTATTGGAAAACATTTCTTTGTTATATTCTTATCCCATATAGCCTTCCCTGTGGTGGTAAACATGTTTCACTTCACTGAAACAATGCAGGAAAATATAAATGCAATGATCCTCTTAACATCAATCTTATAAATGAAGGTGCAGTGCAACTCCAGAAAGTCTAAGATAACCCTCAGCATTTTAGTTGATAAACCTGTATAAAGATATTCCATTTTAAACCACTGAAGCAACAGACTAGTCCAAGTTATTTTTTTATACCATACTTTAACAAGGCAGCTACATCCTACTTGTAGTATGTTTTTGTAGACCACTATTCTGGGAACCACCATTTCCTAAAGTAGTGTAAGTAGCATTTCATGCACATGCAAAACCATATATGCAAATGGTTCTTTTACTCAATCCTTTGTGCAAAGTGAAAAAAACAGTGACATTTTTTGCTCTAGGTGATTTAGAAGTGAGTCCAAGTGTAAACAATGCAATGATTCTGTTTTTATAAGGAAATGTAGTCATTAAATTAGCAGAACCTTTCTACAATGCACATTGGAAACAGTTCCTCAAACATAATAATTTACTGAAATATATCTTGTTTTCTTTTTCTTAACTTTTGCTAACATCAGTAATGATGACCTATTGAGGTCAATTTTCCACTGTTTCCAATCCTTTGTCTTGCTGGTTGTACATTGTATGCTCTCCTTACGCAACTTTCCACTTGCAACAAAAGAAAGGATTTAAAGATCAAAGAATATTGATCTCCATTCCAAAGTCAATGCCACATATCCTAATGTGTGCATCACACAACGCAAGTTAATTTACAGTCATGCACATGAGGCACTGCAGGACAAACCTCTCTCTATCAGAGGTGCTGTTCTAAAACAAATAACTCCAATGTGCCAATGAGTTTAACAAGACCACCAGAGTAACTAGGGATGAAAAATGGAAAAACTGAGCCATCAAAGAGGAATAGAAATGCAAGAGTTAAATTCTTTCACTGTATGTTGATTCCAGGTTTTCCTCTACCAACTTTTTTATAGATACTGCATTGTAGCACATAACCTATTTTTCTGAGTTCTGCATGCCTTTCTTGGTCTTAAAATGGCTGCTGTAAACAATTATAATTGTTGTGAAGATTCTAAAGTCTTTATTAACTGAAGCTATTGATAAAATGACATGTGAGACAATCTTCTAAAGCCTACTCTGTACTCTTCCCATTTCTTCAGCCACACTTTGTGTATCACAGTGACCCTTGGCCATATTACATAGATTCTTAGCTATATGATATAGATTTATCTTTATTAATTTCTTTACTTATTATTTCTGTCACACTGTAAAGAATAATTGTCATCAATCAAAATAAGTTGCTTCTGTAAAACTGCAGTGGTAGCCATTGTTTTTATTTATTTTTTAAAATATTATTTTTCCCCACAAATGTGGAAATACTATTAAAGTCAGCTCCTTCCCTTGAGAATTCTGGGTAGGGAAAGGAAGACTGGAGGTGTAAAGAGTGCATGAAGGGTTTTTTGTTGTTGTTCTTTTGGTTCTTCATATTTTCAAAAGACGGAGATTTTGTTCACAAAAAGATTACAGAACTATACCCTGCTGCTTATAAATCTTAAGATGTATTTTGTCTATTCTTCCAAAGAGCCCGCTTTTGTCACTCTTACTCCTCCTGAGCAATATTTTATATCAGTATTAGAGCAGTATTTTCTCTGTGTTAATAAATGGCGGAACAGAATAGGTTTCTTTTTATTAACTGCCTTTAGAAGTCTGCTCCTCTAAAATGTATTTTTAAATGTAGAATTATTCAGCTTTTGTCACAATCCTCTCCCCTTCAAAAATAAATCAAAATGGTTGATACATAAAAGTTCAAGATAGGTGAGATTTCAAAGCCTAATCCCCGGGAAAAATAAAACAGAATATCAAGAAACCAGTTACCCAATTCTACTAGTTCTTGGACTGGGAAGATTAATACAAAGGATGTGTGTGATGCTGAAGTCTGGAAAGTTACTTAAATGCTTTTCAAACCTACTTTAGACCTCGGTATGAATACGCTATGAATCCATTGTTCAAGAAAGATACTCTTTCTGACAAAGTAAGTGAAATGTGCCTTGATTGACAGCTATGATAAAAAGTACTCCTTGGCATCTGTGGGACCAGGATTTTTCTATAGGGATCTACCCTGCTTTTTATTTGCTATCAGTTCAAGAAACTATTGCCCTTATAACTAGTCGTTTTGGCATGAAACAGATGGAGTGGTATTTACTCCTGGTGAGGAGTAATCATATTTGGCTGGACATGAAGAAGCCACTTCCCTACACTCAAACACTGTTACCTGAGATAACAAAATGCTGGTGTCTGTCTATAACCCACCCAGATCACTGTATCCCCCTGGTCATGAGAAAACTTGCCGAAATACTTTGGGTGAGCATGAGCATGAATTGATGATATTTCCTTAATATAGTAAAATGCATTTTTTCCTATTGCATGATCAAGGGTGAGGCTGAAATTTAAGCTAGCAAACTAACTGAAGATGAAAAAGGATAATATTGATGAGTCAAAGAAATACATAGGTATGAGAGGTGTTCTTTCACACTGTATAATATTTTACACAGGTACAGCATAATCTCACATTATTAATAATATGCAGGCACATCACTTAATGAAGTTGCTTATTTATGTGGCATATGTCACATTTGCAGCACACCTGGATGATTTTAGAAGTGTGTCCTTTCTGTTAAAAATACAGGTTGCCTAACGACACCTGGACCACAACAGTGCCTGGCTACTAATAATTAACAGATTAGTTTGCAGCACATAAGCATCCAGGAAGGTAAATTCCTCTATGGACCTTTCTGTAAGGAGCTACTCCCTCTCTCTACACCCACTCATTAGAGTTGACATACAGTCTCAAAATCTTAATCTTATTTCTGTGTACTAGACAGCATTCCTGATTAACAGTTTAGCATCTGAGAAAATACCATCGTCATCACCTCTCCAGCTGACAGAAATAACATTTGGAAAAGTGAATATGGTTATATTTTCCAGGAAAAAAGACTGATTCAGAAATTTTTACAGGGTTATTTTTGCCTTTGGTGAATTAATAATTTCTTTTATGGCTGTTTTGGGAAATTTATAATTTGGGTATAAAAACTAGAGCTCTGATTGACATGAAGACAATATGTAACTGTATTTGTCCTGATTGTAGTAAAGTTCCAGATTACTTTATCTGCCCCTATTACTTGTTACTTTGTAGAAATATGCATGTATGTACAAACATTAACAGCTTTACAGCAGAGAAGCAAGGATTAAAGAGGCTTTATCCTTTTATCCTTTCCATCATTATCAGCTAGCATGGTATGTACTCCTGTATTACATGAAAAAGAACATCCCCTGCCTCATCCCCATTTAGATTATGGTAGTATACTCTTCATTATATGCTCCTAGACACACATCAAATAAACGTATTCCCTCTGTTTATTAGTTCTTCATGTATGATTAATACTGTAACTGAAAAAAAAAAAAAGCTATTCCAGAAAGTTTGGCAGACAGCATATGCATACAATTACATGTAAAGTATTTGCTGCATAGCTGAAGATCACTTTGGACAAGGAATAGCCTTTACACAGAAGCTTAATAAACAGGCAGGTCAAGAAAGGTATGAGAACAATGTCCACTCTGTGAAACTCCCTTTGGGTACATAAAGAACTGCATTATGCAGTCTGGAGAGAAGCCACCTTGAGGTAGAGAGTTTAGCTTTTATTAGCTGAGAGCCACTAACGTAGTTTTGGTTGTATATCTATTAAATTTTTGTCCGTACTGGAGTAAAGGTAAAATGACCTTAATGTAAGGAATAAGTTGGACTCCAGCCCTTTTTGTTTTTCAAATGTGTTTTGGGTAAATAAGGAAAAAAAAAAGTCTTGTAAGAAAATAATCTTGTAGAACAAGGAATAACAGACTCAAACCAAAATGAAATATTTGTGTTGCAGTGTCATAGAATATCTAAAGTCCTTCCTGCTGGTGGGAAAAAACAGTTGCACAGTGTCTCCCCAGGCATGGGTCTCCATTTGAAAATGGACCTATACAACAGTATGTTTTTTTACTCAGCTGAAAAGTCTCTGACTTAATAGCAAGGACTGAGAAGCACAATGAAACTGCATCATACAAATTCTCTGTAAAGTCCTAAAGTACCAGGCTGCTGAATTAAAGGAGTGTTGACAGGTACTCTTCTACAGAAATTTTCTATCATTACTACTCTTAAGGTTTCTTATAAGTTTATTACTACTACAGTTCAATATCTCTGTTTTCTAAGAAATAAATCAACATTTCTGTGTGGGTTGAACCAGACGATGAATTTTCCATTTTACCCCTTTTTTAATATTTTGGGCATATTGTAGCTGAAAATCTTATTATTTAGATTATTTTTGTGGACCATTTTCTTCAGTCTTTCAATATTATTTTTTAAAAATCATATTCATATGTATGGATTCTTATGTATCTAAAGTACACCCCACAGACTGAATACTGATAACCAGCCAAAGAGCTACCTGGGTTACACCCGCAGCTTACACAGCTAGGAATCTGCAGCAAGAGCATAAACCCATCAAGACCCTGGTGATGAAAACAATTGTGAAAAGTGATGTAATACCACTGTCTTTCAATATTACAAAATCTTTTGAACTGGGAAAAAACACAATGATAGCCTTGTTTATGTGGACCATTACTTGTGGTGAGCTTTCCCAAAAGCATTGCACATTGTATAAAGCCTGTTTTTAAATTATGTAATTATTTATGAAGCTAAACTCAGAACTCTTTTAGTTTAAAAAAAAAAAAAAAAAAAGAAGGAATTAAATTCAGTCAAGTTTTTGGAATGCAGTTTAGGGCAGGAATGGTCATCTGCTTGTAGACAGAGAGTGATGCTGCTGCAGCTGCTTCTATTCATTATACTGTATTTCACGTTTTCTTCTCTGTCAACCTTTTATGCATTGAATTAACAGCATTAGAGAAAGACTTGTTCACAACAGGAGCATGTTTCTGAGTTGCTCTGGGCTTACAGCTATGCACATGAGAGCAGAATCTTCCCTAATAAGAAACATGGAAGAATTTACTGAAAGAATCCTTCTGTTTATCCTTCCCCTGATTTTATTTCTTCCATTTCCTCACTTATCAAATGAAGCAACAACTTTCTTCCTCAACACTAGTAGAGAGTTAATTCCCAAGATTCCCATTTTGATACTTCCAAGTTCCCAGGAACTCACATTCCTGCCAAGAGCAAAACCATTTAGTAAATCTCTAAGAGCATTTGTAAATAGGATGCCATCCAGCAGATTAATCAGACTTTCAAAGCAAATAGCTGAGGGGTTTGGTAAACAAGAGTTATAATAAAGCAGAGTGTTAAAATACATAGAGATATGGGAGTTTATATATATATATATATATAAATGCTTGCATTACAGGCAGGAAACAATTCATGCCTCGGACGACTGCATTATTAGTCACAGCACTGTGACCTCTCACCCCAAGTGATAAAGTACACAGGTCAGAATTGACAATACATACTCATGGCTGATCATGGCTGCCAGTTATTGATCCGAGGAAGGGAAAAAAAAGAAAACTTTGCAGGAAAAACATTGCTCTGAATTACAAACACGCATTCTCCTGAGACTCAACAACTCTCTGGGTTTCTCCCACTGGAGCTGGAAAGCAAGAAGTGAGTTCAGCCAGTATTTAATATCAAGTGAATGTGGTGTTTAATCAATACTATTCTGCTTTTGTTCCACGATGTGGAAAGCAGTGTCTATTCATTCAGTAAAGGTTAATGCCAAGGGTCAAGTGATTTCACACTCTCTGTAGGATCCACAACATTTCAGTAGTTCAGATGCCTTGGACAATGATGACTCAGTTGGACTGATTTATTGCCACGCTAAGGCCCTGCTTAATACTAAAGTGCTATCTTATGATAATACCTCAGAAAATAGCACTGATAAAAGAGGAGGCAATAATTACCTACATTTTGAAGTAATGTCTTCATTTCTAACATCCTATAAAGATGTAAGGTCCATTTAAAATGATCTGCTCCTTGTATTAGCAAGTCAGTTAAATCAGATATTATCAGTGTTCTCTGGTTTATGAAATGCTATCTGTGCAAAAGAAATCCAGCAGATGTATTAAGAAAAATGCAAATTACGAACAGATGTAATACAGTACATCGTTTAACATACATTTTAAAGAATAACTTATTTCCTTGTCTACTTGTCCAAATAAAGAAATATTGTTCTAAGACACATTATTAAGGCAAAAAAAGGAAAAAATTGTCAATGTAGAATAAAAATATAATAATCACAATCTATGTTCTAACCAGATTTAAATATGTGAGACCACATAACTAACAGTATTTACAATTGCTTCTTTTTCTTTAAAATTTCTAACTTAAGATTAGTTATGCAAAAAGGGGGGAGCTATATGCTCCCCATCAATACGATACACTGAAAATGACATTAGGTGAGGTCATTGTCTAAATCAGAATGCATTTGACTTTGTCAGGGGTTTTAATTTTGAACATGTTAGGATCCCTGATTATTATTCAGCAATGTCTTATTCAAGATGTGTTTTATATAATGAAAGAAGTTCAGATGTCACCAGGAAAATAGTGTGAGAAGAATTAATTGGAAGGCTTATCAGAGAAAAGTCATTTAGAATCCAGCTCTACCTAATATATCATTGAATGATGAATATACCAATCAATTAACGAAATAAAATAAATTCTGCAAATTTGACTGAAGACATCCTATTATTATAAGTGGGAGGATATTTGGAACAGTTAATTACTCCTTATTTTAGGTTTTAAGTATGCAAAAATCCTTCATGTGAATTTTCAGCAACCCTCTCTCCCCCAACTACAGATATTTAGAAATTTCTTCTGACTTATTTTAAATGATGATATCACATTTTCTGTAACACTATGGCAGATATAGAAGACAGACATTTTAATGTGAGTTAAAGGAAAAAAATCCTGTGTTCTTACCTCTGTTAAAGTACTGTGTTATCTTACAAAAAGGAACAATCAGTATAAAATAGACAAAATGTTCAGTATTGTTTTTATTGAGAGATGGATCACTTAGTGCGAAAGAAATCTACATGGTAAGACAACCAGTTTATTTTTTGGTGATATAAATTGTTACCAATACTGTGAAATGTTAAGTGAGTGAATTTTTACTTCCACTCTTTGACAACTCTTTGAATAGAAAATATCAAAAATATCACTAAAGGTTATGAATGATGGTGCAACAAGACTGTTAAAGACCAAAACCAAAAATGCTGAGACTCTCTGCTTGATTTTATAGATTTCAAAAACTCTACATGGTTCAAAATTCCAGACAGCAAATTTATACTGACAACTGTTGATTTCTTCCTCTCCCAACAAGGTTTTAAAGTCACTATCTGAAATTTGAAATCCCATCAACTTCCTAGTTAAAATTTTATATGGAAATTTAGGTGTTACCAGCTAACATACTTTAGAAATATCTTAGACCATCTCCGAAGATATCTGGAACAGGAAACAGAAAAAGTTTGACTTCTTACAACTAAAGGAAGTTAAAAAAATAAAATCCTTTGTATTAGGAAGGAAAATATGTCTTTTTACTTGAACAAGACATTTTCTTTAATTTATTTAAAAACAGAATGCCTTAGATGATCTCAGTTTACAATAGCAAAGACTTTTTCACACTAAATCAGTCCACTGCACCACTGAATTCAGAATCTTGCCTGCAGCCCCAGCCAGCACCCAATGTATCAGACAACAGGAACATCCAAGGAAAAAGACATATTCTTTCTGACCACACTGAGTGTGAGTATCCGCCTTCAAGCAGGAACTTTATTAGTCCCATTTTTTTCTGCACAAATCAGTATTAGAAGTTATTTGCTGGTAGAGCTTCATAAGTCAGCATTCAGCAAAATTATATAGAAGAGTGTAGAAAACACAGTCCATCTTAATGCTAATTAATCTTCTCATGAGTAAGTACAGGCCCAAAGCCTGTGTAATACATAGTTTGGATGCGGACAGGAATAGCTTTATATCAGCAATATCCCAAGGATACAATAAAGAATAATATTGGCGGTACCTAGTGGAATAAACAGCCAGGAAAGCTAAATTGCAAAATTGGGCCAAAAGGTGCTCCTATAGAGTTTAACATCACTGTATGATCAATTCAGTTGTATGAACAATTCAAATGTTTCAGCTTTAATCTAACACGGGACTGCGTATTGCTTCTTTCTGTTTTGCGCACTGCAGTGGAATTCTACTACAGCAGGTACTTTGGAAATGGAGTATTGAAAAAAGAGTAAGCTGTAGAGAGAAGAGAATGTCTATTCAGATCAACATCACTGTAATACCTAATAGGATACCAGGAATAAAAAAAAAAAAAAAAAAGAAAAGAAAAAAAGGCATGCCTAAAATTAGGCTTCTGAATCCATACTTAGGCAATTAAATAAAAGGCCTAATTACGAAGACTGCTAAGCAGCCAGGCGCTCCTATTATAGTGGGTGTCATCCTATTGCAGTGAGGGCAGTGAACTAGCTGGCTCCTGAAAAATGTGGCTGAGTATCCAGGCTAATTATGCAAAATACTTGCTTTGTGACAGAGCGCAACATCGGTGAGATTTATACAGGCAGATTTAGCTGCCTTTTATATACTGTGTGGTACAGACTGAATTTGGATCTCCATTCATGTACAATTTATATGTGATATGAATGGACATGTGAATCAATCATGAACAAAGTGTTTATTACAACTCTGTTACTTAGTTCTGATTTATACCTTTGTCTCCTGTTTCTTTTCATTTTTATCCCCTTTTTTTTTTTTTTGTTTGAGCTACAGTTGTGTATGACTTTGGGGCTTGGCAGCCTTGCAGTTGAGTCTGAACCATGTAACATTAAAGTACAAAAGAAAACAAAATATTACAAATAAACCACTTTCTAAACAGTAAAAGTGAATAAAACAATTTAATTTTTATAATTTAATTTTTAGAAAACAGAAGTACCAATTTCATATTATTAGGTTGCTTACCAAAGATGGTCAAAATAATGAAAAAGTTATTCTTGCTTAGTTCTATGAAAAATGACACATTGAATGAGATAATTGAATTTGAGATCAGTTATCTGTAAAACAGCAGTTTACCTAGTGGTAATAAACACATGCATAATCAAAAAACACCCATGTTAATCCGAATTATAGCCCAACAGCTGGTGTTTCTCTGCAGCTCACTGATGGTAAAAGGGCTCTGTCCAGGTTCAGGGCTCTTATGGAAGAGGACTTCCTGCTGGACTGAAACCCTGATTTGTAGGAAATTGAAACAAAAATACCCTTGCTAAAATGAGGATACCATGAAGCCTTGAGATGCAATCTTTCCTTCTAGAATTGCTTCTGTGCCTTCACCGACGTGTGCAATGGATTTCATGCACTCAGGTGCAACCTGTTGAGATGCATGCGTGCATATCAAATCTCTTAAAAATTTTGATCTGAAGTCTCCAACTGTTAAAGGTTGGCTTCCACTGACCTAGAAGATTAAACAACTACTGCCAGCGTGCTGAACAAAGCTGGCATCCTAACTGAACCCACAGAGTGACTTTGGAAAGACAAAACACTTTATGCTCCCAGCTGCACAAGGGTAGAGTAAATGTGGCTTTCCATACCAGTATGAATTGTGATGGACACCACAACAAAATGAAATAAATAAACAAGCTTTTTACTACAGTCTATTCAGTCAGAAGAATTAAAACCAAAACAATTCACCAAGCCTAAAACATTCAGAAGGATATCAAATAATGTATGCTGCTTATTTTCTCTTTTTTTCTTTCAAGCATTTCCTCAAGCAGTTATTTATGCTGGAAGCACAGGTCACCACAAGGGAGACTATAGGAGAAAAATATTTCCCTTTACTTTCAATTCTAATGAAAAATCCCATCTTTCCTCAAAACACTCATACTTTATCTAAAGTGCCATTATTCTCTACAGTGTGTTCACTGTCCACAACGTCTCTAAAAGAGGAAATTAAATCCATCATTATGGACCTATAAGGCAAACCCTCACCTTTACTCATAGGTAGAATATGATGTCTCTCAAGAAAATACCCAGGAGTAGCTACACCCTGGCTCTTGCTCAGCTCCCTGTCATTTACTTGCTGTCCTCCCTCCATCCTGGCAGGCTTGACAAAGCGTCACTGGAGGACATGGCTCCCGTGGCTGTCTCCTCTCAGTCTTAGATCACGATACACAGGGTCCACCTGAGAGCACAGCATCCTGAATCCTGACCCAAGGCAGACTCAACAGCCTTACAGATTTTCCACACCTTTGAAGCAGAGGGGGAGAATATGTCAAAGGCAGCTGTTTCACCGTGCAGCATTAGTCTGTTTTTAATCTCTTCGCTTCAGTTGCTGAACTGAAATGTTATATAAATATGTCATTCTTTATGACAAAAGCCAAATAAATGCTAATACTATCATTAAAAAGAAACTTGTGTCTGGGGTGTAATGGGGAGATCAAGTGACAGAGGCTTTTGCTCAAGGAAAGCAAATGTAAGCGTTCTTCATCTTAAAAGAGTGATGCCACTGCAGCAGATCAGTTGGGTTACATTGATCTGGGTGCTACATGGCACAAATACTCCAAACCAGGTCTCCATCTCCTGTCATTAAGCACAGGAACACTGAACTGTGATCCCCAGACTGAAACAATGCACTGGCTAGCTGCTGTGATAAACCTTGTGCTACTGTTGGAGACTGGGCTTGACTGACTGCATTCTGCAAAGAGGCCTCTAATTGGCCCTCAGAGATGAGATATGTTGTGCAAACACATGACCTCTTTGGTAAAAAGTGCACGGTTTTCCAGGAAATACCATTTTTATCTGTAATATACATACCTCTCCTATGAATGAGTTCTTGCCTCTTCATTTCTTGAATGTGATTATCAAATAACACATACTTAAACAGAATGACAAGAGGAACCAGAACTCTCTTTGAGTCAATCAAAGATAGTATGGTTTGTCTAGCTTGGATAAAGAAGTCTTTAATCTTTACATGCGTGTTATTTGTTCTGCCTTTGCACAGTGCCCACCACAGTGAGACCCTCACCCAGCGCTGGAGCAAATAGACAGTATAAAAACACAGAATGCTCTTACTTCCTTTCATAACTGATGACTTATCATCTTCTCAGGCATCTAAATACTGTGCTTACACATAATGCTGACTGAAGATCAAACGAGCGTGTAGACAGCACCCCTCCACAACCTCCCATCCCTCTCCACACAGCTGTTCACATCATATTTGAGGTCAGTTCAGTCAAAGCTACCTCAGCTTTGTTAAATTTTTTGACAATACTGTAGCTTTTGGATGCCAGTGCAAACAAGCTGCCATCACATCCCCAGGATTAGGAAAGATTTTAAATTTCAGTCAACTTGGCCTTGTTTGTTTGCCTTAGCTAAGATGAGGAGTTGTCAAACTACACAATTTCCATAGCTGTCAAGGATGTTTTTGAACATGCAAATCTGCAGTACATTTTATCACAAACATTGCAAAAAGCTTTAAAACCGGGACATATGAAATATGTATATTTTCTTTGTGTTAAAAAAATCAAGTCTCTAGCTCAGCATATAGGCCTTCACTCTGTATACCAATGTATTGCTGTCTTGTTTGTTTTGTAGCCAAATGGAAACAATAGAGCATTGTCAGCTCCTTCGATTTATCTCGTTTGAGCCTTTTATTATACACAGGCATGAAGAATGTTATTCTTATTCAGTTTTTATTCCGCTTGGAAGCCTTGAAATTTTCTGAGGATGTTACCATATCCCACATACCAAGCCTAATTTACTCCATCAAACAGGTATTCAAGAGAGGTTGGTGTAGAAAGCAGCAGCTTGCCTTAATGTACTGAGAGGGATGATGAGCACACTGGAGCACATTGAGTCCATTTATCAGCTCTCAGGTATGCACTCCCCCTCCTAACTCAGTATCCACACTGCCAGCCCACAATCCAACACACATTTGACTATGATCTCCACAGCACTTTAAAAGTGAGTGGGAGGTGTCACACATAACACTTAATGCATGAGAAACCCATGGTTACAATGACTGGGAAATGATAGCTAATTATTTCCAACAACCATCACAGCAGTTTAAAACATTACTTTTTCCTAACAAGTATATTTAGCATTAATGAAGTTAACATAAAATATGTTGTAGGTAACGTGTCTCCCCTCAGTTCATTTCAATTTTGGGTTTTTGCAGACAAAATTTATAAATACATTAACTTTAAATCTGTTTCATTTACTTTAGGCACACGGTGATCTTTTTGGCTCTCTCCCCTGATGCTGTGCTCTCCTCCCTTTCCATAGACCTCTGTTGCTGTTGACACACATAGGAGCAGACGTGGTGGTGATTCATCAGCCTCCAGGACTGCTGCTGAACTCTGTATTCTTCCACTGGTGCCTAAAAACACACATAAGATGGGTCTTGCACACAGGACAGAATTCTCCACTTTTGATCAGAAAAAGTTGCTCTTTGTTTTTGCCTTAGCTAAGGCTGCCTGTAAGTTTTCATCTTGGCTACAATTAGAGATTTCTTGTTAAATGGGCTAACTCCACTACAGCAGCAAGGGAATATTTGAAATGCTAATGAAAGAACCAGACAAAACAGACTGAAGGATCTGTTGGAGAAACTGCAGAATCAACCAAGATGCAGAGGAGAGAGGCTATGAAGAGAGTACAGTATTTATCTCTGCTGTGGCAAGTGTGTTGCCTTCATCAGGCAGAAACATTGGAGAGTATTCCCTCTTTCTGAGCTTTTAGTTTAGGTTCATTTCAAGTCATTTATTTTGAATCAGTCAGATCACCGTGTTCTGCCTACAGAACCCCAATACAAAAAAACATACTTCCCCACTTCCCACATGGAATAAACATACAGGAGCAAAACAGAGAAGATTTCATATTATATTTGGCAGTTGGTCTAATGACTCATTGCCAATATACATTTCTTCTAGAAACACATTGCTTATAGTGTATATGGAGTGTTAAAACCTTTATATTCTAGAATATTATAAGACTAAACTGAAGGCAGCTATTTCCAGTGCAGAAATAAACTTGTCCAGAAATAAGGGCGATTCAAATACTTCTCTTTCACTTTTTCTTAAGGACAGCAATCCTCTGTGCTCCTGCAGACATCTTGAATTGTTGAAATGTATTATTCTGCACATTTAATACTCTGAAGAGATAAAGTTATACAATGCCTTTGACAATTATAAACAGGGATTATAGGGAAAAAGAGGCTGTAATGTAGAGTCCAAATGGCATGATATAAGCAGAATATTTAATATTTAGGACAACAAAATAAATACCACACTGTCTTTGCTACCACAATAACAGACACCATTTCTTTTCTACGCAGTTCAGATCCATTTACCTGAACTAGCAATGTTCAAATTCATTAATGAAGCCATTATTGATTTGTGGAACATGACTTAAAATCTCAGCAAACACTGAACAATCTGTGAGGAGCTCTTAAATACTGAACGTATGTAACTAGACATCTCAATTTAACAACCAGACATACATTAAACAGCATTAATAGCTAGGCACTTAATGGATCAATTCCCACTGTTTGTGTAATGTGGAAATAAAAAAGGCTTATTAAATGACAAGCTTTCCCTGGTTTGTGCTAATTAATTATACACTGCATCTGACTGCTAATGTAGTGGGAAAATGCAGCCCAAAACTATGGTTTCTGCTTGAACTTTGCCTCAGCACCACCTAATTCAGCGCAGAGTGCAGCTGCGACCTGCCTCTGAACGTCGACAGTATTAAATTAGAGCACAAGGCCATCAATTTAATAAGTACTGTAGCAGGTAATTTGAATAAGGACAGTATTAGTATTCTACCAGTGCACAACTAAAAGCAGCTGACCTTTCAGACCAGAGAAGATCCTTGAACACATCTAGCTGAATCGGAGAACACAGTAATAATCTGACCATGTTAAGAGTGCCAAGAGAGACTTTTACAGCTCTACACCCATTACTATACATCAGCTACTCTACAGTATATAAGAACACTTTATGTACAGAAAAACAAGGCTATAAATAGAACAAAGGCAATGTGAAAGATATATTTGCAGTGGCACATTTGAAAATTCTCCTTATTACGTTGATTTATGGTATAAAGAATGTAAAATTAATCAATGCACATAAAAATGCACTATGAGCACCCACATAACAAGTCAGTGACTTTTCACCACAAATTTAGTACCAAGAAGAACACAGGTATGTGCTGTGTAGTAAAAGTACAGCATATAAAATTATTTTGCTATCCTATCTGTTTTAAACGCAGCAATATAAGGACATAGCATTCAGGCAGGAGAAGGATAATGCTTTTCAGCTAATTGGCAAGTTTTTTGGAGGTTTATAACTACAGTAAAAATTCCCTATCAACAGACGGTTGGTGTAACCACAGCACTATGTGAAATTCCTCTAAATTCAGTGAAGCCACTTTTAAGGGAACGAGGAGGGTTTTTTACAAGGATCTGTTTATAAATATTAAAAATCACACAATATCAACTAAAGAAAAATTATAATCATATGACTGAGGGCATAACAATTTACATGGACAACCAGAACAATGATTTTCTGTTTTGTTGGTTTTCTGAGGGATTGGGATGGGGGGATGGGGCATAATTTTTCTACTGGGTGAGGGGAAGGGTTTTAAGCAGTAGGTAATACCAGTCCTCAGAGATTCATTCCTCATGGATGGTTCTTGCCTCATAGTAGGTTTTTGCAAATAGGAGTAGAGTTTTCCATATGGCCCTGGCCCCTGTTTATCAAGTTGTCCCTTCCACAACTTGCACAAACAATTCTCAGAATGAAATAGTAGAAAAGTACACTACCCTGCCAGAACTGTTCCAAAAGCTAGGATGCATAGTAAAAGCCTGACTGAGAGACTTGTCTTTTATTTTCTTTCCAAAAGGAATTGAGATTCTCAGGTCCTACCATGTCTACCAAGTATTTCAGAAATGGGAGTACATTCCCACAGTGCCAGAGATCACACAAAAAACTGTTTATTGATGCATGACTGAAATGTTTAGTAACACTTGATGCTTCTCAAACCAGCAGGCCACTTATTTTCAATGACGTGAGCCAGTTTAACATGATTTTTCTAGATCTTAAAGTGGAATTGTGGGAAAAAATGCGGTGTTTAGAATACAACATGGTTATATGGACGTGTGAATTGCTAAATAGCTACAAAAGAATTGATATTTGTTTTGTATGATGGTGTACACTCTTTCCTGGAGCACTGCTTACAAACATTAAACACAGACTGAGCTTTTAAACCTCTCATCACAGCAAACAGACATAAATTCATTTCGGACATCTACCTTTTATCCTCCTGAGCTGGAGCTAATGAGACCCACCTGGTCTGGTTGCCAGTAAGACTCAGCAGAACAGCCATGCATATTTATGTAGACTCCTGGAAAATGACACAGTTTGTCACATCTCCTCAGAAGCTGGGCTCAGAAATTTCAGGCTGTTTTTACTTTGTTAACACTGGCAGGAAAATTGACCAAATTTAGAGGGACAATTGATATTTTGATATTATTGCAATACTGAACGCATTTTTCATGGCCATAACCAGGCATATATCATACTGACAGACAATTTGCAAAATGGGTATTGTTCAGTTAAAATATGCATAAGGCATTGTGGGCTATATAAAATATTTATGGTCCAGATGCAAATGGCAGGTAGAGGACCCCTCTGGGGCAGAAGGGGTCCAGTCTGGAAGGAACACAAAAGGAAAGCAACATGGAGGATGAAAGGGCTGATCTGGAAATGGGGAGGATAAAGCCACATATGGAAGTGACTTGCAACCTCAAAAATAATGTGATCTTCTGTTGTGAGTTCACTAAGTCTCATAGTATTCATGCCATGGAAACGTTATTATTCTGTGTGTATTCCAGATTAAAACAGATGCATTGTCCCAGATTACAAATTCAACAAGTATGAAAACTAACTCTGAAAAAAACAAACTGAGGTTTAAAATTAAGTTTAAAATTAATATTTAAAATAAATAAATGAATAAATAATCAGGATTAGCCAAAAAGAACCATGTAATTCTAGGTTTGTTTGTTTGACCATCCCAAATTCTAGTTTAATTCATGCCTTTACACAGTAACAGGTTAAACACATTGGATATATTTCTATCCAACCCATCCTTAATGAAAATTGTCATGAAAATAAGGTTGTAAAAAAAAACAGGAGAAAAGGAGAAAGATAATGAAGAATGAGATAAGAAAAAGTATCTAAGGAAAGAGGATCCCTTCCTTCCTCCATCTATTTCAGCCTATGCGGATCCTGCAGATGCCCAACATCATGCAAGATTTCTCCTAATTCCCTGTGCTAAATTAATGCTTGGAATTGGAAATCATAAAGTAGACTTGTAAGTCAGTGATTTTCAGCAAAGAAGTTTTACAAACTCATTTAAAGTTTTCTCACTGTTTTACTCATGCTTAGCACCTCTTTTCTTTTTTTCTTTTTTTTCTTTTTTTTGTCCACATGGTTTTTAAAAAAAGCATTGTTACATGCCTAAGTCACAGAGGACCAAGTGCAATGTTGAAACATGTTACACAAAAGGCACGTGACAAGATATTTCCATTAAACTTACACTACATAAAAATGGGGGGTAAACGGGACATGATTCATTCATGAATAGAGCCTTTAGTCTGATTTGTGGCAATAAGTATGCTGTCATAGGCTTACTTATTGCTAAGAATGTATCAAATTACCTTTGCTGCAATTATTAAAATTCCTTCTCCACCTTACAAGTGAACTTGATTTCAAGTGCCAAGAATCTCCCCAGTGAGGTTTCCTATCACATATTTCATAACTGAAACATTAAATACATCTGCTAAAAGAGGACAAGTAAAAGTATAATCCATTTTATTTTAAAAAGGCATGCAATTTCAGAAAGTACTAATACTAATAATATAACCACCTAGTTTAAATGTGATACTGCATAATGTCTTACTTGTCAGTCTGCTTATCTAGCATCCACAGTACCTGTACATACGGATGGCACTGCTTAATACAAATTACTTAACTTCAGAACTAAAGTGTTTGAGATCAGTTTTAAAACAGCCCAGCAGAAAATGATAATTACTGCAATAAATACTGATTTTCTTCAGGGCATCCATGTAATACTAGAAAAAAAATCAGTGTCTTAACTCTACTTAATTAAGCAACTCATGTTTTCACTGCTGAAGTGGGATAAAAGTAGTCTATAAATTTCCTAATTAACTAATTGTGTTCTGGCATTTCTGACATAGCCGTATGTTGGAGAGAAGGGAGAAAAGGATGAAACCCCACTACATAATATAGCAGAAGTACAATAATGAATCCAACTTTCTAGATAAATATATTATTTTTCACTGCTGCAACTGAAGTTCTCACAAAAGAAACAACAACCAGATCTCTCTTCCCCACTAGGATATACGTATTTAGAATTATTTTTACTTAATATATTATTAACAGTAACAGTAAAAAATGTTTGGGCAGTTACAGTGTGTTGCTATAAGGATGTTTCAGCACTAATCAAGCTTTGCATCTATCTAGCCCTGAATACAGCAGAAATAGCAATTTTGGTGGCTGGTTTTTTTTGGCTAACTGGTTCTTTTGCTCTCCGTTCCATATTATTGGGTTCCAGATAGTTTGGATGTGACTACTTTGAAGTTTTGTGCTATAGCAGTACTGAGAGTCCCTTACTGGCAGATGATTTTATTGGTACAATAGACCGCTCTAATGGAAGGCTGAGGTTGGGAAAAGTTCCTGCTGGTGTGAAGAATATTCCCATACCAGGACTTGTAGACCCCAAACTTGGTTGGGTCTGTGTTCAACGGGAAGTCAACAGTACAGTACTTTGATTAGGATGGTACAATTTATTTGCTTCAGTTTCTGCATTTAAGCAAATAACATAATCCCATTCCCTCTACTTCTGATAGTCAAAGTTCTCCCTCTGTTTCTGTGCTAAGGTAATTTAATGAGGTCTTTACATTCATTGTGTGACGAAATTAATCTTCTCTGAATACAACCTTGATAGTCCCAATCCTACTTGCACCTTGGTAAGAGCTCTGTTAGTCTTTAATGACCTTTTCCTGTTCATCCTTATTTCTCTTCACACAATAAATATCTTTAATGCCAGCAATGACACAATCCCTTTTGCCCTATCATTTCTGTGACTCATCACATGGGGAAAAAAGATAATCCTCATAAACATCCCTATTCTCAGCTCTACATTAATATTTCCCAGGAAAGAACTGTCTGAAAATGTTGGAAAGTATTACAAAAGTCAAATGTAGTGTTAGAATTTATTAAGAATGGACTTGAGAACCAAACAGAAAATGTGTAATGTAGCAGAAAAATATTCACAAAGTCTCAAATAGACTTATATCTTGAATATTAAAATCTATTCATTCCAACTCAGAAGGGTATCATAGAGCAAGGTAAGGTTATGGCACATAACTGGACAAAAGAACAATCAAATGCAGGGATCAATTTTCTATGAGGAAAGTCATAATAGGTAAGGAATCTATTGTTGGAAAACAACCTAAACGTAACAAGGAAGGGGATGATACATCAAAGATCTGTGCGATCATTAAGAGTGCAGTGGGTACTTAGAGAATAATTACTAGTTATTTCACCCTGAGAGCTGGCAGGCATTCAGAGAAGCAGGTTCAGTCCAAACAAAAGGAAGTAAATGTATCATGCAAATAAATAGATGCAATCTTTGCCTCAGGATACTATAAAGCACAAATGAATTCAAAAAGGAATCAAGGAGTATAGGTCCAGGTGTAGTCTGCATCCTTCTGGTTGTCCACTTCTCAGGGTAGCATTAATATGGCAAAAGAAAATTCTGTCCACTCAGGTGCCCCATCATTTACCAATGCAAGGCCAGCACAAACACTAAATCATTTGAATTTTCTCAAAAATCAAAATGCCATGTTTTCATGGTCATTTATGTTTTAATGCAAACTCTGAACTAATGGAATTATTTTTCTTCTCAAATACTTCAAGTTCATAATATTGATCCAGGCCTCAACCTCAGTTTATTTATACAAAACAAAACAACAAGCCAAAAACATTATATGTACCTTAATTCAGACTCTTGGGTTTATCATTCTCTTCTCAGTGACTGTGAAAACCACCCCATTCTTGTTACTCATTTTTGACTAAGTCCTCTTCCTAAGGCTTTAGCTTTAGTGTGCTGATTCTCCCTGCATAAAGAAAAATCTCCAATATACTGTCTTATCTGTTCATCCTCATAGAGAAGCCATCTTACGTCCTTCCAAGACATCATTTTCCAGGACCCTGTTAAATAAAACCTTGCCCTCCTCATATCCTTCATAATGTTACTGGAAAGATACAACGTATTGCTTTTATGTGTGATCTTTGTCTATTTGTAATACAAACAAGCCACGATATTATTACTAACAAAAGTAACAATAATATCATGGTAAATATAATAATAATGTTTAAAAAGTAATTACATAGTGCCCACTACAACACATAAATCTCAAAAAAGATCTATGTTCCTTTCAGTTTTATTAAGGTAGATCCAAAAATGACTTGATTAACTTGCTGTATTTACAGTGGTTCTTGCAAGAGGAAAAATAACTGTCTTTTAATCTTGACTGGCCTGAAGACCCTGAAACAGACAATTCAAAAATGCCTGGGGATTTTCCTAAGAATTGCCTTATGCTGTTATTCTCTTATCTATCTGAACCCTCCAGACTGATAAAAGACAGATCTTTCCATGAAAAGGGAATACTGCCTGTTTCAGTATTTCTAACATTTCATCTTGTTCTTAAAGAGCCTTTTATAGAACCATGGAGTCATAAAACGGTTTGGGTTGGAAGGTAACTTCAAAGCTCATCTGGTTCCAACCCCCTGCCATGGGCAGGGACACCTCCCACCACACCAGGTTGCTCCAAGCCCCATCCAACCTGGCCTTCAACATTGCCACGGAGGGGCAGCCACAGCTTCTCTGGGCACCCTGGGCCAGGCTCTCACCACCCTCACACCAAACAATTTCTCCCTCCCATCCCATCTCCATCTCCCCTCTGGCACTTGGAACCCGTTCCCCCTCATCCCATCACTCCCTGCCCTTGGCACCAGTCCCTCTCCAGCTTTCCTGGAGCCCCTTCAGGCACTGGAAGGTGCTCTGAGGTCTCCCTGGAGCCTTCTCTTCTCCAGGCTGAACAACCCCAACTCTCTCAGCCTGTCCCCAGAGCAGAGCTGCTCAGCCCTCTGAGCACATTTGTGGCCTCCTCTGGACTCGCCTGAACAGCTCCATGATCTTCTTATGTTGGGGACCTCAGGACTAGACCCAGTACTGCAGGTGGGGTCTCACGAGAGCAGAGCAGAGGGGACGAATCCCCTTCCTCTCCCTGCTGCTCACACTGCTTTTGATGCAGTCCAGGATACTGGTGGCTTTCTGGGCTGCAAGAGCACATTGTGGGCTCATGTCCATGTCCACTGGTTCCCATGGACTTATATATGGTCAGGTTACTCTGGTAGTCTCACACTTCATCCCACTTATGATGTGAGGGACTTAATGTCTCAAGTTCCTGACTTGAGGTTCAAGGTTTAGAGAGGTGTAGAAAGAGAGCTTACCATTGAACACTAGGCAAAATATTGTTGAGTACCTCAGACTTCTCCATGTCAGTTGTCACTAGTTCTCCTGCCTTATTTACCAGGGTGATGTATTTACTGTAAGTACTGTTTAGAAAGGATGGAAAACTGCATAAAACAGGAGGCAATTGAAGAACCTTAAAACAAATGCACTGAGAAAGAGAAAACCCTAATTTATATTGAATAAAATTTGCAATTTTGAAACTAGTAAACTGGGTTTCTTAAATTGGCCAATACAGACTCATAGCTCTAAGCCTACAATCAAATGAGGAGTAAAATTATGTGTAATGAATTGATAACATTGTACATTGTAAGTCATTGGAAACAAGAGCTTTAATGTGTAACTGGTTGAACAACCCTGAGATCGTATCACTTTATTTTGCATCATTTTAAAAACTGAAGTAATAAAGACTCTTATACAATCTGGCAATAATAGTTTTGAGGAAACTTAATGCAGTGGCATGAGTCAGTGACTATTATGAAAGAAAGCAAAATTAGCATAAGTAAATCTGTGAAAAGGCAAGCTGCCTGCCACACATCAAATGTGTCTTTAACAAGGCCAATTTTTAAATTATTCATCTGGGTTTATTTCTGTTCTGATCTATGTAAAGGAAAAATAAAGGTTAAGGGGTTAAATAGGAATAAATGTCAAATAATATCAAACAATAAGTTGTATGCTAAAATATGTTTGACAACCTTCTCTAGCACCTATTGCTGTTTTTGGGAGATGGTATGCAGGGCTTGTGACACTGGAAGAGACATAATCAGAAAACAAACAAATCAACAAAAAATTTATAAATGCACCTTAGGGCCTTATGATAAAAAAAAAAAAACCAGCAAAAACCAACAGGAAATTATCCTATCACCTTTGTGTTTGTGTTTATTATCACCATAAACCTTTAACATCTCTGAATGAACTGTTTCCATGCTAAATTCATTCCTTAGACAGATCCAGCATTCCTGGTAAGTATCAGAAGCTTTACTATACACAATTGTTCACAACAGCTATGATTAAAAAAATAAATCTCAGAAGACCTAATCACAAAAGGATTGCCATAACAGGTCAGACCAAAGGTCTGGTACACTGACCTGTCCCCAGCACCAGCTAATGGAGGAAGTATCGATAAAACAGGAGGTGCATGGAGAAATCCTGGTACATCTCCATATCTTCCAGCAGTTACAAATGTAGAGTCTTCCTGGCTCTAGTTTGCATTCCAATCGTATTTAGTAGCCACAGTGGATTTACCACTCGTGAACTTAACCAAATTTAGGCTGTTCAGCCCCTTTGCCTCCAGGATACCCCAAGGCAAACAGTTGCACAAACACAGCTAAGAGTGGTATGAAAAAGTACTTCCTTTTTGTTCATTTTCAGCCTGCTGCCTGGTTATTTCTTACAATAAAAGAACCAGCAGGAACACAATGAAACTGCAAATAATTGGGTTTAATACACCTACTTGCTGTCTGTGGAGCAGTATTCACCCCTCAGCTGCTAGTACAGCAGCAGGCTTGCAATAGATGTTTTGACTTGTGCTCCTGTTGCCCGGGGACTGTTGGCTTCCAGATTAGTGATAGCACACCACAACACAACAAGAGGACTTTAGAAACAAACACAAGAAAAAAAAGGACTAAGTGCTTTAAAGCTTTCCAGACACACAATGAATTGTTGCAGGACTTGAGCTCTCTTACTTCCAGTGGAACTGCTTTTCAGCTAGGGAGTGAATTTTGTGCTCATAAGCATGAAAAAGGATGGTACAGTGCATGAGACTCGTAGGGAAGTGTCCCTGCAAACCTCAGGTACTGCACTTCGTTCCAGACCCACCTCTGTCATCCCAGCCTCTACATCTCCACTGAGCGAGGACAGACAGCTGTGTCAGGCTGCACAGTGGCTTTCATTTTATGGACAAATGGGGCAAGAGGGAGAGCAAAATTACTTCTAATTGACACCTGTGTGTGAAATTGGGTCTTGGAGGTGAAAGGCTACTGTGGTAATACTCTACTGTAACACAGCTCTCCCTACACTTATTTCTGGACCTAGATGGATAATGACAGAACTATGGGAAAGAAAAGTGACAAGGTCTTAGCTTTACTATAGGCACGAGAAAATAATCATCTTCAAATGAGTAGGAAAGTGCAAAGAGAAAAACAAGGACCAGAAAAATAATTACTTTACTTGGTAGATACGCGGTGACACGTGTTATTCCAGGTCTGAACTACTTCATCAAAGTACAATTATATACTGTAAAAAAGCTCTGTGAAAATCAGGACAAAAAACCCAAAAATATCACCCATCCTGCTATACTAAAAAGTAACAAGGTTTACTTGAAATAGACACCATAAAAATAAAATATACTCTATTATGTGAGAAACAAAACCTAAACGGAGTTGGAACTGACCCTGTCAGTCACAGTGGTTATTGTTTCTACATCAGATGTTTCTTTACCAGAGAAGCTATTCTGCAGATAGATTAAGTTAGGCTGTCTAGTGGCATTCCTCACAATGTTATTATATAGTGTAATAGAAAAATAGTGTATAGAAGCTAAAGGAGAACAAAAACAACTTCTTAAAAAAGTCTCAGAAAACAACAGTCACATTGCAGTAGGCATGAAATAACTTTCACTTCTCAGAGTAAGCATTCTGAAAAGAAGCCTGCAAATGGAAGGGGTGGGGGATTAAGAAAATAAATGAATTTCCAAAAAATGGAAGTTCAGAACTTACTTTACTACCCTCACAACACCATTATTTGGTATAATAGCATAGCAGCCATCTAAATTAGTTTATCCTATGCAAAACGTGTGCATGGTTTTTTCTCAATTTATTACCCATGTCCAGGTAAAATTTTGTCAGAGCATGGCATGCACTCTGGTAGCAGCCAAAAAATTTTCAGGAAAAGAGAAATTGCTAGGATTTGGAAGAAAATCCATGAGCTGGCAAAGCGTATGCTGTACATTGTTCCCTCTCTGGAGAAATGTAGTTGTCAGGTGTTAGAACAAAACCAGGTCCAAGCTTTACAACTGCATGGCCTGAAAAATTTCTAAAGGCAAAGCATATGTAGATCCAACTGCTCGCTACAAACAGCCATCAACAGGGGTCAAATTATGATCCCTTCTGAAAGGTAACTGTGAGAGGAGACTTTTACAAGGCACTTCGGCATGGAAACAGAGGAACAGAGTTAGACCAGGAGGCCATGTCATCCCACAGCTGCTGTACCACACCTGGCATTCAACAGCATGTCTTGCCATTTATCACAGAGCAGCTGAGCCATTTATCAGTTTCACACAACATAGGCAAGCATAAAAATGGTCAATAGCAGGTCCATTCAACCCAGGGTCCTATCTCTCATGGTGACCAGATGCTTAGGGAAAGGGGATGAAGGGTGGTAATGCACTTCTGCTACTGCCAGAGAGCCTTCCAGCTTCTGGCAGCTGGATGCTGACACATGTCCTCAGGAGACATTTACATCCACATTTTGATGCAGATACATTTATCTAACACATTTAGAAGCCATTTCTAACTTTATTCTCCACTGTATGAAAAAATCAGCTCTACAACTCACACTTGAGAAAAATGCTTTGTTTTTTTTTTTCTTTTCTTTTGTGTTGCAGGGAAGAAGTTCTGAATGTTCCCCCATCCTTTAACAAATACTTGCCAGATGGGTTACATACTGGCCAGGGTAAACTGAAAGCACAGGCACAGCTCTGTAAAACACATGCAGTGTTTAATGTGTTGTTGACTACACCAGTGGGGCAGTTGAGCTATTCCCATTTTATTGCACATTCTTCATCCTAGGCTTACGCCAGTCTGATCAACAAGAAAATGTTACCTGCTTACACTAGCACAGGGATTTATCACATGTCCCAGGCTTTTTTGGTTGTTTTTGTTGTTGTTGTTGTTTTGGTTTGGTGTGAGATTTTTTGAGCAAACCTACAAATATTAGAAAATTTGCTCCCTGGCATAGATTAAAAGCTAAATTTTCATTCCAAATGTGCAGTATGCATGGTTGCAAACATCTCTTGGTGGAGTTATAATGCAATCTGGAGCTGTTATCATTTCTTATACATCCCTTTGATCTGTCAGATCAGGTGAGAAGCGGAGATCAACTTCAAACAGTTCCTGTCCATTCCTGCCCAGTGGAACATGGGAAGGTCCATCTAAACATGAGAAGAGGAATATTGAGGTAGAGAGCCTTGAATCCTCTAAACTCTCTTTCCATCTCTCTCTGTGGCAACAAGAGTGTGTTTTGCCTACCTATTTAGTTTAAATAAGTCATATCATGATCTAGTCTTAGTATTCAGAGTATATGTATAAATACTTCACAAAAAGTTCTAAATCAGTTGTTTATAAACCAATTATAGAAATCCTTTGTGGCATAGAAATTTTATAGAGATTCTTGGCCTGCCAGACTTAATACTAAATAAACATTAATACCATATTAACTAAACATTAAAATACATTCTAACTTACTCAATTTCTATGAGTTATTTCTACCTGTGCTTACAAGCATGGCCAGGTTCTCATACATTCTTAGGTGGTCCTGTTTGTATATACTGTTTCTGGGGAAGGGTTAACTATTGCTCAGTGTTAATCAGAATGTTGTATTCGTATTGTTATCTTGAATGTCAGAAGTAATTTAAGAGGGTGCACTAGGAAGAAGAATTTGTGTTTTGTAATCAAATATATAACTCTATTGATAAACTAAAAGCTGAAAAATATGAGGTTAATTCTAAGAGGATATTCCTGGGATACCTCACAGTTTAACCAGACCAAAAAAATCCCAGAATCACCTATATTCATATGCAAAAATTAAAACAAGTTTACATTTTTATTTACCAAGATAACAGTATATGCCATATAACACAGTGATACTAGGCACTATATTTCTAAACCAGTTTACTTAGTTTCTGCATGTAAAAAAATATGAAAATATTACAGAATCACAGAATGTTAGGAGTTGGAGGGGACCTCAAAAGATCATCCAGTCCAACCCCCCTGCCAGAGCAGGAGCACCCAGAGCAGGGTCACCTAGAGTCCATCACACAGGAACACAACCAGTCGGGGTTTGAATGTCTCCAGAGAAGGAGACTCCACAGCCTCTCTGGGCAGCCTGTTCCAGAGTGCTCTGGCACTCTGACTGGGACAAAGTTCTTCCTTATGTTCACCTGAAACCTCCTGTGTTCCACCTTGCACCCATTCCCCTTGTCCTGTCACTGGCCATCCCTGAGCAGAGCCTGGCTCCATCCTCCTGACCCTCACCCTTTGCATATTGATAAACACTCATGAAGTCACCCCTCA
>VZRW01021005.1:51861-67341 GCA_013398125.1 Aegotheles bennettii
GTTTCTAGTCCTGAAATTCATCCACAAAGCAAGAGAATCTCACAAAAGGAAAAGAGGTCACACACAAGAAGGAGGAAATAAAGAGCATCCTTCTTTTACATGTTATTCCAATTATTTTCTCTATATTAGAGCTTAGACATTTATGAAGCCACTACTTCATAATAGATTGATACTGATAGTGAACCACTTGGTACTAAGGTTATAGCAGCTCCTAGTAAATGTTAGGTTCATAGTAGCTGTGAATTCTCTGTGACTACTCATGTCAATACACAGCATAGTTGGTGATAAGAGTTTACAGGACAAACTCAACACCAGCAGCAAGCAGAAAAATCATGTCATGATGATTCATATTTCTTCCTGAAATCTTCAAGATGGATGTCTAGTATCTATGTTACTTTTTCTGTTATTCATCTATGCATTACAATTCCGAATTTCTGTAATATCACAAGTGAAAACTGAACAATGACAGAGACACAAAAGTAAATTGACATAACTTTCCTGGACTCTGTAACATTTCTGGCTGTCATGTGTTTCTTTCTCTCTATCAGTTGTGTCAGGTATTATCCCAGCTGAAAAAGGAAGGTACCAGCCTAAATGAAAACCAACTGAGGAATCTAATTGAAATAAAAACTCAAGAATGGTTTCTAGAAACAACTGACTAATTTAAGTCCATCTGTTATTAGGATATTATGCTACATATTTACACATTACATATATATATGTACACATATACCTACATATATTCACACAGACCTCTGCGTGCACATACATGCACACACTTAAGCTATTTATGATCACACATACTTGCATCTAATGGAAAATCTCACTATCCAGTGACAGAAGATGAATCTAAACTAAAAACTAAGAGGAAGAACTGGACTTCTTGAAGTTTACACTGAAGAAACCTCTTAGACACAAACTCACATTCTAACTATACTCTGTGGGGCCACATACAAGGCTTTCTTCATCTTGTCAGCTCACAAAAGACATTAGTCTGCAAATCCTCAGGATACCACAAAGGTTCTCTAGGTCTTGGCCTGGACTATCATATTTTGGAAGCGACTGAGTACAGAAGTCAAGTACAGATGTAAGATGCCAGCCCAAATGCAGAATCCAAATCACCACTTCTGACAGGGAAATAGGAGAAAAAGGACACGTTTGGGGTTTGAAAGTGGACTAATCACTAATATAAAGGAATTGAGGGTTCTGTGAGATATTGTTTGATTTTACTATCAGATTTGTTCCTGTTTATTTAATTTAATGTGGGAGTCTCCAAGAGTTTCAACATAAATAAGTATCAATACCTGGGAAAGAAAATGGAGTATGGAGAGAATGATCTCTTGCCTTTTCATACCAAATGCTGCAAGCGCAAAGGTATAGGAATAAACAATCAAGAAAGAAAGTAGAGGGAAAGTAAATACAAAACAAAAACCTGAGGCATACCTTTGCAGTTAGATGTTTCTGAGGTTTACAGCAAATCTGCTCCTTGTGGTTTACTGAACTCTGATCATTTTTCTTGAAGGATTAGTAGCAATTATCATTAAGGTTCAAGCATTTAACTGTGACTGCTGCAATAAATCTTATTAAAATAACTGAAACATACTTTTTTTTGCATGTGGCAACCTGTCTCTGAATCACAACCATCTGTACATAGTTATTGCCTGGTGCACACAGATGGCAGTAAAACAACTATAAAGCTATACCATTCTTTAATCATAACTTCTAATGCAACTAAACAAAGTGAAATTTGAGTCAGACCATTAACATTTGAAAGACTATATGATCACTGTAATTAACGAATACACTTTAGAATCCCGTTGTGAAATGTTTTATTGGTTTCTGATTGAAAAAATAATAACAACACTTGCACTGGGCAACAGCTTGTTTTAATTTTTGACAGCTCATTTAAAGAAATCATATGTTAACAATAGAATCACCGTCTTAAAGTTTTTATACTGCACAGTTCCTTTACAGATTTAAAATGACAGTGAAAGGTAGTAGAATAATTTATTCCTTCTTGCTTAAGGCATAGAATCATGAATGCTTCAGGTCAGTAACTGCAGGGCTACACTAAACCCCTGTCACTCCCAATCAGTTACAAAGTGAGCATCTGTACTCTCTTCTTAGCCTTCAAGCAAAAAAAAAAATGGAAAAAAGAAAAAAAAATTCCACATTACTTACAAATCCTGGGCCTCTGAACATGAACAGCTCTAAATGAAGCCAAGAGGCAGCTTCCTGAATGTCTTTCTTCTGCATAATACCAGATATTGACCTGCTAGATCCAGTACCATCTTATTAGATAGAAAGCACCTGTATATTTCTGCTTTAAATGCCTGATATTGTACTGTAATTTTGTGTTGGAGAAGAATTGGGATTTTTATACTAATGGCTGCCAACAGATTCAAGATCTTAAAAGTGCACTCTCTGGACATGTTTTGAGACCTGTAAGACTGCTACCAAAATAAGCTCTCCCACAAAGACATATTAATATTTCCACAAGAACATGTCTCTGCTGTACCTAATAAAGCTCACTTTGTAAAGTATTATTCATCCTTCATCTCCTATTCACTTTCAAAGGACTCTGGGCACAAACACCTTCTGTGCTTATCACCTTACTTTTACCTACAACAACACAGAGAAGGACAGGGCATCAAAAGCAACTGCATTGTCATGGCTTAAATATTTAGCACTCATCATCTGACCTGCATTAATTAATAACGCAATGCTTTTACCTCATTACACAACCAAAAGCAAAAGCAGAACTCTTTCCATCTGAAGTGAGTTGGGAGCTTGAACATGGTCAGTTGCATGGTTCATTTGAGGAGAGGCAGCTTGTCAAGCTATGGTGACTTGCTCCAAATCCATTAGTGTTTCAGGAAGCATTTTAGAGCATCCTCTGCTTGCTTCAGTCTTTGTGAGGATAGCTCTTAGAGAAAGCAAAAAGGAACTGAAGAAGGCAGCAGGTCCCCAGATTAAGGCTGCTTGTACTGTGTTGTGAGACTGTCAAAGCACCAGATGAAAATGAACAAATTTAGATTTAAAGTACTTGAATAGGCTGTCTTGGTATTTAAATGGATGATTTGGTCTTTTATATTTAAAATATAGATTAGCTACAGAAACATTTCACTGGATATACAAAAGAAGTTTCATTATAAAATTATTCACCTAAATGCCTGCAACATTTAGTCCTTTGCAAGTACCTTGTTCTTGCTCAGTACTAAAAAGGTACATGTTTATCTCAGTCCTTTGTCAGTTCTGAGTATAAATAATAGGAGACAGATGTGGCAAATGCGTATGTATCTTGCAAAGCATAATAGAGATTCCTTGATGGGCTTAGGGTAAGCAATTGCCCTCCCTGGGGCATATTTGAACTGCTTGAGATTCTTTGCTGCCAGCTACACAGCTTGCTACCTGTCAGGAACTGGAATTGGCAGAAAACAGCTGGTAGAAATCAATGGGTGTGCCAGTTCTGGTTCATCCAGCAGAGATGCCGTGGAACAGTGCCGTAACTCTGATAGGAATTAGGCAGCACGAACACATTTTATTTGCACATAGTTTCAGTGTCTTTTCAGCCAGGGAATATTAAGGTTCAAATGACGTTAAGTGATCATTGCATTTTAAAACCTGACATTCACATAACAAGCAATACAAGAAATCAGTCGTAAACAAGGAAAAAAAGGCAGTTACTCAGTAAGGTATACCACAAATCCCATTGCGGGTCAGCAACAAGATGTCAGCAGTGTTATTGGATGGGTTGGTCTTGGGAACATGAGAGAAAAGCTCAGGGATATTTTATGTCTTTTAGGACAGCAGCCTTCAAGTGCATGGATGGTCTAACACAACACTCCAGAAAACCAGTAGACAAATAAGGAGACTAGAGTGCTTTGGTGAGTAACTCACAACAGAGCTGGCTGCATGATCAGGCTCAGAGCGTATTCATTAATGTGCTATATTCTACCTGGATGTTAGTAAGGAAGTACTGCAGTGGTATCTTCTGAGACGTCTCTTGTTCAATACCTTCATCAATGACCTGGAGGATGTAATGGACCGCACCATCTTTAAGGCTACAGATGACAAAAAACAGTGGGACCAGAAGATAAGCTTGAGGACAGGGCCATCATACAGAGACACTTCAGATAGGATGAAGTTAACAGCCTATAGAAACCCTACGAAATGCAGCAAGGACAAATACAAAGTCCTGCACATGGAAAGGAAGGACCCCTTGCACCACTAAAAGCTGTGGATTGACTGGCTGGCAAGAAGCTCTGCTCAAAAGGATCTGGGGATCTTGGTAAACAGCAAGCTGAATGTGGATCAGCAGTGAACCCAGCAACAAAACAAGCCTGCTGTCTCCTGGGCAGTGTTCACAGCAGCATAGCCAATAGATCAAGGAAATGTCTGTTTCCCCTCTACTCAGCACCCGATAGACTATATTGTGTACCACAATAAAAGAATAGCATTGGTTAAACAGAAGTACATTCAGTGGAGAGCCACCAAGACAGTCAGGGGCTGGATGGAGCACATGCCTTGTGAGGACAGGCTGAAGGAACTGAGTTTGTTCAGCATGGAGAAGAACTTGAGCTTAGAGGGGACTAATAGTAACCTTCCAATACCTCCATGGAGGTTACCAGCCAAATCATGGAGCTTATCATGAGAAAAATCCATGGTGGGAGGATGAGAGGCAATGGGTATAAACTGAAACAAGAGAGGTTCTAACTGGATGTAAGGAAATATATTTCACCACAAGGACAGTCAAGCAATATAACAGATGTCCCAGAGAGGTTGTGTGGTTTCCATCCTGGAGGTTTTCAAAATGTGATTAGATAACAACCCCCACCTCCCCAACAACTTCGACCTTACAGCTGCTTTTTTGAATAGGGTGTTGGACCAGATGTCTTCTTAAGATCCCTTCCAACCTGAATTATCCCATAAACCTCTATGAAAATAACCATCTCATGGCTGCAAATGTAAAAACATTTAGATAGAAAGATTAGATAGACAGATAGATATGTAATTATCTATTTAGATACAAAATATATGTCTGCATTACTATATTAGAGCCTTCTGCTGTCAGATTTTGTGACTAAAAATTGGTTTAGCATCACAGAGTAAATTAGCTTTAAAGAGAGAAGGAAGGATACCTGGAGACAGAGGGGAAATCAATTTTACAATACTTCAGTTACATGGAATTCTCTTCCCTATCAAATGTAAACACACTGCATAAACCCCACACTTGTGTATTCTAGAGCTGAAAATGTCATTAACACACGATACAATAAGAAAAACAACATCTGCACATTGAAGGAGGAAAAAACCCCTACTTTCAAAGAAAAAAGATAAGAAAAAGAAGATGGGATCAGAGGTTTGTGGGGTTTTGTTTTTGAGGAAACACCACAACTGAGAATATTTGAAAGTTAAATATACTTTAATATTTATATCACAGAAGTTATGGGCATAACCAAGCTCAGCCAGACAAGCCAAAAACTAGGAAAGAGAAACTAGATGCAAAAAGAAAACCTAGAGACATCCCAGCTGAGTTTGGAAGCTACATACAAGGCCTTGTTAATAATTTGTAAGTGTGCAACGAAGTGGCTGCCTTTCAAATCTAAACAGATCGATCTGACCTGACACCAGTTGACACCATACCTGCCACAGCTTTGGTTGAATGAGTATCACTTCAAATCTTCAAGAGATAGTCCCGATAAAGAACGCTAGTGTGAAAAAAGGCACCAAACAGCTATTTGGACAGGTTTTTCATGGCTGCACATGTACACAAACACACTCACACATGCACAAGGAAAATAAAATTATGAAGGATATGAGCTTTTGTAAATGCAACATAGAAATATTTCCAGTTGTCCAGAAGGTAAAATGAAAAATGACAGCAACAATTTACACTGAAATACCACTCTTACAGGATCTCCAGAGGTAAAAGGTTGATTGTCTGTTTTTTCAGCAAAGCACTGCATTTCCAAGGAGTCAGCTGCCATGGGATTCCTCTGAGTGCATGTGTAACATGCTGCCAAATCTGCAGAGACTATGCATTTTCTCTAGTCTATGAAGAATGCAAGTCAACTGCAGTGTAACCCACCAGCACAAAAATACAGATTACGTATCAATAACACACACTCAGGTCTCAATAGCTTTAGGCCCATCCAGTTAACACCATATTTTGTTGTAGCTGAACTTGACAATAGTCAACAGACACCTGGGAGCTAGAGGAACCACTCACTTAAAATGAAATCCTAAACTTGACCAATCTGTTTTCAAATAAAATAATTTGGTGCAGTGAACACATCATAAGTTTGTCTCCGAAACAGACTTTCAGTAAATTTATAAAGAATTTTGAGAACTGATGTGTAAGAGAGAGATTTGGTCACTTCTTCAGTTTTCTTTTTTATGGTTCACAGATGGATGAACAGGTCCTTATTTTATCATGCATGTCCTTGAAAAAACAAGTATTTCAAAGTCACTAGAGCTAAAAACTATTTTAAAATACTGTTTAGAAACAACAAAAAACATATTATAAAACGTGTATGTAAAGGCAGGGTTTTATGTAACTATTCCCTGACCTCCAGAGATGACTGAAATACTGTCCAAACTGAAGGATGGAGCACAGCATCTTCTAACTAAGCACAATACTGTAATAACAAACAGGAGACTACGATGGCTTAAAAGAAAAGAGGAATCTTTTAAAAAGACTATAAGTGAAACAAGTAAGAGTAACCTGGTGAAAAGTAATGCCCTATGATATACAGGAGGTAGCAGTAGTTATCACCAGCCTCAAAATCTATAAAATTATAAAAAGTTATATCTAATTGAAAATAAATTTTTAATGTAGTACTGCAGAAGACCAAGGTTCTCGTTTATATTTTGGTAATGTCAATCACTGAAAATCCAGCACTATTTGTGATCAGGCTGCTATTCTATGTTTTCATCCAATGTGTACTATATTTAATACCGAAGTACCTCCTAGTCACCATGCCAACGCTTCTCTGCTTTTGCATCCTTTGATACCTGTTATTCTATCATGACCTCCACAGTCAGTCCAGCTTAATTATGCTTCTGTCCTGTATCTTCTTTTATAAGGATTCTTATTTCCTTCTGATACTACAACTCACATCTTTTTTCCCTTCCTCCATTATCAAAACATTTATCTGCAAAGAATAGTTCCAATTAAGGTGAGAAGCTCATACTACTCAAAAAATGGTTTTCCAGATGTGTCTGATAGCTCCTAAGGTAACCATGCAAACTTATAGGCCTTTCCTTTGCCTCCTCATCACCTTCTACTGCTATTACTTTCTTTGTACATATTGTAGAAATTCATGTGCAACAAATCCAGTTTCTGTTTGTTTCGTGAACTACCACTGGTATCATTTAAAATCATGTGAAGTCACCAGAGCTATGATGATTTATTCTACCTGATAATCTGGGCCTAAAATACAGTGTGGATGCCTTGGCTTTTTTCAGACAAACAGGGAAGTGTGACAAATTAAATCATGTACTCCAGTATTTACTTCTCCCAGTGTGATGAGGAACATCCTCTCTGAGACCATAGCTTCTGATATGGGGAAGAGGACATTCATTCACTGAAGAATCAGGAAGAAAAATACACAACACCACCCTTGCCATTTCTGGAATTAATTAATGGCAAGAACTAGAACACAAAGCTCAGTAATCTTATAAACCAAAGTTACTAGCCTTTGGTTGGAAAAAAAAATAAAAATCATGTGAGGCTCTTAAGCTTGCAGAAAATATCCCTTGACTGGTTTATATATGGGGATTATGTGTATCATTCTCTAATAAATCTAACCACTATAGGCTAGGTATGCAGAAAAAGGGTTTTCTTTCTATTAGCTCATGAAATCAGCAATGTGTGTCTGCAAAGTGAACTGCTAGGGAAGCCATCTGTGAACTCTCTACTAATAAATATATAATCTAAGCTCTTCAGGAACATTCTTATCTTGGAAACAGAAGGGAAATTTCTTCCATTTTAAGTTTTATGCTCTTCATTAAAAAGAACTACAGATATTTTATCTGATGTTGAATTATCACAGAATCACAGAATCACAGAATCTAAGGGGTTGGAAGGGACCTCGAAAGATCATCTAGTCCACCCCCCCTGCCAGAGCAGGGTCACCTAGAGTCCATCACACAGGAACGAATCCAGGCGGGGTTTGAATGTCTCCAGTGAAGGAGACTCCACAGCCTCTCTGGGCAGCCTGTTCCAGTGCTCTGTCACTCTCACAGTGAAAAAGTTTTTCCTGATATTCACATGGAACCTCCTATGTTCCAGTTTAAAACCATTGCCCCTTGTCCTATCATTAGTCATTACTTATGAATTATCATAATTCAAACCTTCCAGGAACCATGTAGTCCATTCTCTGCAAGAAATCAGCTCGTCTGTGTAAGGAGGTCTTCCCTTTTGAATATTCTCTGCACAATTTGGGTTATTGGCAAAATAATTTAAATGATAAACATTTGGACTTCATGCATTGTCCTCCCCCTTGTTCATATTTTTTTCATTCCTACTATATCTGACCCTTTCCAGGCTAGCATAAAGAGGGAATCAAAGTCCTTGTAGCCTTCGGATCACTAGCAATATCCCAGCACTGAAGATATTCACATTTACTTTTGCCATTAGAATAACAACCATTGCTAAAATAGCAGCTCTAATATTATTTACTGAATCTATATTAATACTCGTTTGCTAGACATTTAGTGTGTTCCATGCCAAGTGAACAATTGTTGTGTCGTTTTCTGCCAAGAAGAAAAAAATTTTAATAGTTGCTGAATATTAGCAGCAACAACACATGGAAATTGTTCCAGATTACACTTCCTGGTCACTCCAAGAGCAGCCAACCAGTCTTCAAATACAAAACTCCTTCACCAGATGATCAAACTAACTTCAGATAGATTTGGTAAAATCTTCTCTATATTACGATCTCTTCAGAGAGAATAAAGCAGAAGAGTTATTTTCAGAAAACACTCAGAAAGAGGAAAATAAATTTGAGGTGGTCATCTTGCTATATTTTTTTACTCCTAATACCTCTGAAGTGTGATTACAAGCAGAATAGAGGAGGGAAACTCAGGAGATGTTCTGCTGCACATCTGCCCATTCCTTTTTTTTTTTACTATTTTTTGTTGAAGTCCCATAATGGATTCCAAGAGAGCATGTTTTTAGGTAGCCATCCCACCACAAAACACATACCATAGTTCACCATCTATTGTATCACATGTTCAAAGCAATTAATCTGAAACCTGCAGAGTTTACCCCATTTAAACTTTGAAATTATGAACTCATTCTGTGCTCTGTACTGCGTATAAATTATCACAGTCTCAAGGAGCAATAACAATGTCTTCTTCCACCCTGTTCCATCAACCCCTCATAGTTCTCTTATGAGGTTAAATGGGTTCAATGAAATTATTAGGCAGTTTGGACTTTTAATTTTTTATTTAAAGGCTCTGGAGCATTACAGTATTGCTTGACTAAAGGGAGGTTGATGAAGGATTAACTGGGTTTCTAAGTGTGAAGCAGACTACAGCTCCCAGCTTTCAGGAGTCTTGGGGCAGATGCTCAGCTCGGAGCCAGCCAGCTCTGAAGTCACTCTCCAGGCAGCCTGGGTATCCTCACAAGCCTGTGCTTCTCATGCTGTCACTGGACTGGGAACAGCTGTTCCAGTTCCTGGTCAGAAAGTCACCTCCTCTGTGAGAATGGAAGAAGAATTTATATATCTGGTTTAACAGACTCTTTCTCCTTCAAACCTCTTCTAGTCACCAGCTGTAATTTCCCTCGTAGCTGTAAATAGCTTTAGCAGATATCATAGAGCAAATGTGCTCCAGCAGAACTACCCAACAGGTTTCTCTAGCTCAAGGGAGTTGAAAGAGAGCTGAGGTTTCTGTGGATCCCAATTCACTGAAGTCAGCAGTGCCATCAAAGCAGCCTACGCACAGGTCTTTGAGTTACCAAAGCAAACTCTTCACCGTTTCCTCAGGAAGCACAGGGGAGTGCATGCGTGCAGATCCACAAATCAATTCCTGTCCTGTAAATTGTTCTGTTTTCTTGTTTTACCTTATCCTACTTGAATAGCCAGCCCATAGGCATGATGAAATAACTTTTGTGCAAGATCTCCTTGCTTCAGAGATACCTAAAACTAATCAATGAGGTTACTTTAACAAAGGCAGTGGGATTTTTTTCATTTGTTTGCTTGGTGTATTTTTTACTGTAGAGTAGCCCAGAGCATTTTTAGGTGGGGTAACAGAAAACAAAATTACTATATTAAGTCTCCAGAAACATCCCTACATCTCTCTCAGGTACACTGAAGTGCAAATGCATGCAGAGCCACTTTGGTTTTTATCAATGAGCCAAGTTCTCTGGTTAACGGCTTTTAATTTCATTGTGAAAATATAAAAGACCAGTACAAATTATTATTTTGAAATAATTGGCAGAGGTGCAGGACTGGTGTCTCCCCACTATCCCTCATTTTCCACTCATATTGTTTTTGTTATCTCTATTGGTCGTCTTCTCTGTCATTTATTTGCAATTCTTGTTCTTCAATTAATTTAAATAAGGCTGATTGTTTACCGCAATTAAAAGAAAGCAAAACTTTTTAGGGCATAATTTTTTGCAGTTCCTTAAAATTTATGCACTGGTTTGATTCAGAACTTCTTGAAACATATAGTACGAAGACAGCAAAGTCTCAACCTGATCTACAAAAACACTGTAGATATCCACTGAGTTACATATCCTTAGAAGCAAAATACATAAGTAAGATTATTTGTGTCATTTTGTAATCCTTGGCCAGCAGAAACTATTACTTGCCAAACCAGGATAATCAAGATAAACTATTGTCAATTATCCTCCCCATCAATAAACTGAACTTTATATAGCACATGTTGTACATATTAAATAGCAAAGAATATTGAAAATTCAAGTAACACAATGAAACAAGGACAGTATTAGGATGTATATAGATAATATACATATTTTTATTCATCAGAAAACTAAAGGTTTGATCTTTGACTAAGCTTTTCCTTCTAAGCTTATCTGTATTATAATGCTTTTTACCTGAATAATTTAGAAGACTTCTATTAGTATTAATTTCACCCAAAATAATCATGGAAGCTGGAGAATTGAAGTAAGTATTCATTTTGTTCACCAAGATATCTGGTCCTCCAGGTGAAGCTTAGCTGTTGTGTAATAGTCTAAATCAGGTAGAATGAAATCAATCTCATGGAGTATCAAAGGGCCGGACCAGGACCAGCATCTATTTCCATACATTTCACTTCACTCACGGGCTTAAATGTAACTTTGTTCTTGGAAACATTAGGTACATTTTTGCAAGAGGGGGAGAAGGATCAAGTACCCTGGGGATCAAGCATGCCCTACATCCATGGTTCCTTATCTGGAAGGAAGAAAGGGTAGCAACACAACACAAAAAAGGGGGGGCATGAAGTTTCCTGGGACTGCTGCTGAGGGCAGAACATGAATATTCTGCTAGTCTTCTCCATTGCAATTTACAAAAAGGCATGAAAAAGCTACAAAAAAGGCAGAAGATCTCTGCTACATATCAGAATTGAATTCTACTGTATATCAGCATCAAGGATTTGACACCAGTGTCCCGGAGAGGATGTAACACCTAGCAACTCCCACTTGGTTCTTCCCAGTTGCTTCTGATGAGATGTTCCTTGTATAGGTCCACCATAAATAGATCACAGTTGCAGTTCTTGTGCCCTTACAGCCGCCCTTTTGTAGTTTCCAGGACTCTAAGTGAAAGTACAGCTCGCTGGAGGATCTTGATTTAGTACCCAACAATCTGAATGGAAAACAGTTTAGTTCCTCTAGCCAGGGAAAGGGGTGGGACTCTGATCAAAGGGCGGGACTAGACTTTCATTGACATCTCTGTCTCCCATTCATATAATGTATTCATCGTAGTTTACATAAAATTATTCCATTCCATCAGAAGATCATATTCCTACCCAGATGGTAGTACCAATTCAGACTGCACAGTTTCAAGAAAGCAGATGGGAAAAGAGGCTCTAAAACCTCTGGAATTATCCCAAATATACTGTGTGCCACAACTGGCAAAAAAAAAGAAACTAAGGGTAAGGCGACAGCCAGATAGTGGAGGACCCAAGAGAAGTGAATTCAGCCACAGAATGACTAAGCCGAAATAAAACCACCATGAAGTTTAAAAATAAATAAATTATGAAGCTTGTACTTCTCTATTTGCCTTAAAAATCAATGTGATGTTCTATAGTGTTTAGCATGATCAGGAAAAGAGAAAAAATAAAGATCCTCACCTGGTTTACAAGATTGTTTATTTACAGATAGCATTTTACCAACATAATCAGTTGGAGATTTCTCTGCGATTCTCTAAAATACTAATTTATCAAAGTCAGAATGTTTGGTGAGATCATGTTGGTTGTTGTTAAATCCCTGTCAGACTCAGAAAAATCTGCCTGGCGTCCAGCCAGCCTGTCCATCTGTCCTCGTGGCAACCCATCAGGTGAGCTGCTGCAAGCTCCACGTGTCCAAGCTCTTTGCCCTAAGAACCCCAGGAACATTGTGTTACACAGGATCCCCAAATCCTTGGGTTTCTACCTGGCAGGCAATTGGAGATGACCCAAGAAGCCTCAGAAACACTCTCAGTATTTCACAATGAAATGTCACTCTGACCTTCTCTAAGCAAAATGTCAGAATTTTCATTACATGGAAAATTTCAAAATGTCATTTTTGTTGCAGTTCTGAACAGTACTATTTTTAATTTCCAGAGGATAGGAATTCCAGTATCTGTTTAGCTCTAGTCAGTACAAATTCTCCTTCCTAGAGACATCTAGGCTTGCTGACTTATTGTCCAATATTTTAATGACTTTTCTAAGTAGACGGAGAATGAATCAGAAGTCAAACGTATGATTTCCAGTTTTATGCTCAAAAAGTAGTCCACCCCTCACTCTTTCTTTGTGTTCAGAATAATTTTCCACAGATTTCCAAACATTGGCTAAGACCATCATAACTTTGCCAGTGCTGCTATATTAGTTTCAGAGAAAGTGAATTCCAGTAACAGCTCAAAACTGGAGTAAAATTTTCATGGTGGTAAAGGGGTTAAACAACAACTGTTTCCTCTGCTCGTGGTTAGAAAACCCATCACACCATTGGTGTCATTCCAGTTTGTAACCAAAACACTCTGTTCAAACCATGTTAAAAATCGCCTATTTTAACTGAGTGAATTAATACGAAAACAGGCATTTCTGAGATATACAATTATTAAATTTCCAGATTCAGGAGAGACAGCAAGCTGATGAGAAGGCATGTACAGTGATTATTTGACCTCTCTGGCCACACACACGCTGCCTACTTGATGCAGCCTTGTCTTGGGAAATACAGCATCTTAGCCACCGGAGCTGATACAGAAGACAAGGACAGCTTAGTGCCTGAAGAATATTAATTCTTGAAGAGACTGCCACATTATCATTTGTTGGCATACCTCCAGCAGGACTCAGCTATTTTAGCATTCGCAGCTCCTCCAGTTAATATTCTTTGATATCCATCCTGAACAGATGTTATTACCGAGGTTATCTATAGTTCTGTCTTCTCTGCTGATTGAATGGGAAGGTTTGGAAGGATGAGCACTTTAGGCAACAGCGACACTCATTTTTGTCTACTCAGGCCTTAATCAGTTTTCTTCCTCATCACCTCCTTTCCACGTTACCTTTCTAGCTGCTACTGGCTTAGATTTTTCTTACAAAATATAAAAGGAGGGCTATGAAAATCAGTTTGTGCCTTCCTTTTTTTTTTTCAGTCTAAACTTCCAGAGTCTCAAAAAATGCTGTGACACTTTGTTGTTTTGGGTTTTTTTTAACTCCTCCATTTAAACTACTCCCACTCATCCCATCCAGTATCATCACTGGTATAGAGATAATAGACAAGGGAAGGACTGCATACTGTCGTAAATAGCTGTGGATGAGGTCATGTTCATGCAATAGAAGAAATTGTGGAAGAGGAATTGTCAAGGGAAGGATGTGGAATTTTGCTGGGGATAGACAAAAGACCACCAGAATGAGACTAACTGTACAAGGAAGTGTTTTGTCACTGCTCTGATATACACTTTCTAAATCAGAATAAGAGAAAACCTGGGTTTTTTTAACTGTAACTAACAATAGCATAAAACTGTAACTTCCAAATCACAGAAGAGGGATAGACAGTTTTGTAAAAACATAATTGTACAATTATGAGCCCAGTTTGCACATATCAATCATACAAAGGCATGAGTAAATAACCAAACAGGCTTCTGAATGCAAATAATTTGCACATATGCCCACCTCATCTGCAGCAGGTACTTGATCCACTGCAAATACAAGGCAAACCTTATTACAGCTTTGTTTCATGCTTCTGGAATTCCATAAAAAATATTTTAAAAAATATATCTAATGTCTAAAATTAGAGAAAATAAATTCAGTGGCAACACGAAAGCTTGGATGGACTCTCAAAGAGGAATGAAAGCATCAATTTTTACTACAAGCTCTCAAATATGTACTATTGAGGCGTATGTGATTCTCTTCCTTTCTTCCTGTGCTAACAACTCAATCAACAAAGAGAAAAACTAGCAGGCTTTCTCTGTCTCATCCCCCCTCTTCTATCTCCAATGGACTATCACAGGAGGCATTAGAATTTACTGCAATTTCTAGCTTCTTGATGCCACAAAAAAAGAAATATTTTCCCCTGTTAATTTCTGATAAGATTCATGAGACTCAAAAACCTCCCATGACCTTGTTTTGGTGTGTACACTTGCAGATATCCACTAACCAAATGCTTTCTAATTGAGATTACCCGGTACTGCTGATGTTCATGCTGTTCAGCAAATTTCAGTATTTTGTTTGCCCACCCCTAGAAGCAGACTATATTTTGATTACATAGCATTTGAGCCGATGTCTGCTGGGGTTCAGAGGACACTGCCAGGCTTATCTCTTACAATTTGCCTTTTCCTCACAGAGTCTAGGTCAGGGTTGTACTTCTGCTATTGAATTTAACTAGCACCTCACGTGTATTTAGCAGAAAGTGAAGGATTAGGTTATGTTCTTATTAAAGGCAATTACACCTTTCCTTTCTCATGAACAGATGATATGCCTAGCTGGGACACGTGATGAAATAAAGCTGCTTCAATAAACAAATACAAAGTTAGGAAAATTAAAGGGAAATATAAATCTGTAAAACGTGTGACTATATGTGTTATATTCCCAGTTTCATTTCTGAAAGTGAAATGTTGATTCGTATGACAATTAAAAACACATCCAGTAAAAGACTTTCAGAGAGCCTACTCCCTGATTCTGAGTATTGGTTGCATTCCTGCCTGTCAGGATACACATGCACACGCTGAACACGAGATAAATGTTACACTGGTTCTCATGGATTCTTCATTAATAAATAACTAACACAAATTAATTTTCCTAAATTATGTATTATAAAATAAACAGCTCTTT
>VZRW01021005.1:67443-106101 GCA_013398125.1 Aegotheles bennettii
TTTTAAAATGTAGGCAGAGCCAATGAATAAAGCTGGTATTACAAAATCATAAATACGCCTGGTCTATGATTAACCTCGTAACTAATTGAGTGCAAAAATTGACCAGTCAATTTGTGTGTTAAAACTAATCAGAAAAAAGAAAGAAGGAAAAATGTTGTGTTTTGAGTCACCTTTTTTCCCCCCTGTGCTAGAAATACCACTGATGTAAAGTGGATTTATTTTTTTTTTTGCATTTGGTCTCTAAAATAGGTTTGCCATTACTTCCTTTCTCACAGTTTAAGTAATAGCTATTTTTTCAAAAAACAATTAGAAAATATTTTCTTAAACTGAGAAATGACATCTCCATCCTGCCTTTTCAAACACAGCCTTTGGCTTATCCTTAATACTATCTGCTTGTACTAGAAGCCCCGCAGACTCACACACCAGTGATGTAAGGCCAGAAGTACAACTGTACTAACATTTTATATTTTTAATCATATGCCCCTATTTTCACTTTTACTTTACGAGCTGCAGAATGATTTTTGCTAACTGCCAGAATTGCACAGACAACAGCATTCAACAGCTCTTTAACACCTGCAGCCTTACCAAGCTGGATCGAGAAATAGAGAGCAATGCCGGTGATGTTATGTCTAGTCCATTAATATAAGTGCTTCTTTAAGTTGCCCTAATTACTTTTGACCAGAAACATATTATTTTTTATTGCCTGTGCTGCCAGCAGCACTGCGCTGCGGGAGGGGGTGCCCGCAGCAGCTCGGCTCCCCGTGGTGTGAGAGGATGGACGCTCTACCTGTCCCTGGCTTTACCCTGCACATCAAGGGTTCACAATAAAACAGTCCTGACACTGACCTCTCAAAGACCCAGCAGCTGAAACAGCCTTAACAAGGTATTAACACAGCAACATGCCCCGTAAACTATTACCAGCTGCAGGCTGGGGAGCGAGAGCAAGAGGGAGGGAGGAAGGGAGAATAGGAGAGGGAGAAAGAAAAAGAGGGGGGGGAAAGGAGAAAAAGAGGGAAAGGTGCAGTTTCACAGCTGGAAGAGTCTTGACACGTTCTTTTAACCTTTTTTTTTTCTGAATTTACCTTGTGCTTTCAGGGAAAGGTATTCTGAGCTATGGGTGAGATAAGTCTTATACCATTATGGCTTGCAACGCCTGATCCGGTTTCTCTGCAGAGTCCCACCAAACCACACCGTGCTGCTTTAGCAACAACAAACATGCTTAAAACAATACCACAGAAAGTAGATTGTATTTGCCTTACTTATGGGTGGCTAGCAGCCTGCTGAGCAAAGAGAGAGGGCAGCAAGTGGGAATATGCCAGCCCCTGAACAGTCCCATTAATGTTTTATGAGTCTGGTGCATTGAAAAGTACGCTTCCGGTGTAATCCAAATTTACAGTTGGTGTACCTGCAATATATTAATTAAGATAGATTTACTTCCCTGGCGATTCTGCCTTTGGGACTCTTTGGGCTACACTGCTGCACTAATCAGGAACGTTTGAAGACCGGAACCTTAATTTCATTCTACATTCAGCTGAGCCATTGGCCATGCGGCGGTGCTCAACGTGGGGTTGTTGTTACAGTGCCCAAAAATGTAGTCCAGCTGGTAGGCTGCCTGTCACAGCTGTACCACGGAATTTCAAGGACATCCCACCCAGGAGCTAGAGCTGCTTGAATACTGGCAGACAGTGCCACCAGGACTCAAAAAGTTAATATTTAAATTATTTATAAAAGTATCAAGAGGTAACATAATAAATATTGAGGGAAGGATTGCTGGACGGATTAAAAGCTTTGAGTTTCAGGACACGAGTTTAACACTATTTCAGCCTGAGAGGGCAATTTATTCCATACTGCTGTTCACACTGATACCATTGATTCTAGCTTCTGTTTGGTCCAATATCCCCACCCTAACAAAGACTCTTCTGATACACTCTAGTGATGCCAAAAACCCCTTCTCCTTTGAGCCAAAAACATTTACATGAATAACAAGAAGCCAAAGAACTGCAATGCTTTCATTGAAGGGCATAACAAAGGAAGAGAAGGAGGTGTTCACCCATTAAGACTTCAAATGGGATGGGGATGGAGCTGTATCTCTATGTGTTGCAACTCACTCACCCGCTCTATGAGCACAGTTGAATTATTTGTACGCATTATCTTTCATTGTCTGATCGGTTGTCTGGCGGGCAAGCAAAACCAATGCCTTGTGCTAGAGGCTAATCAGTAATCCCAATTAATAAAGAACAAATAGCTAAAATGAAAATTCTGTAAAGAGCCTGTAGTCATAAAAGATTATGTCTAAACTCTTCTATGTGAAGTTATAAATTAGCAGATATTGGCGATATTGTAGCAATGGTGGTCTAAAGATAAGATATTCAAGGCTGTAGGGGGATTTGTCCTAATGATTTTATATATTTGGAAATAATGTGCAAGCTTTTGGGTTTGAACTTTCTCTATCAGACATCAGAAGAAACAGCTGGGCAGACATTAAAAATATTTTTTGTTAGTTGTGGCTAATGATTATAACATTGATTAGTCAGCTTGAAAGAAAACTAGTTAGCACTTGCATCATAGAAATATTATAGCGAGGGAAGCCAATGTTTTTATTTAGTCACACACTGTTAGCTTCCATTTGAGTTTGGAATTTCAGCATCCACGCTTAGGTCTTTTGAAGATACTTCATACGTCTTAAATGAAGATAGTTTATATGTCTTAAACAAGGCTCAGAACTGAGCAGTCATTTCTGGGAGAGTGGTAAGAAACATTTTGAAGAAGCATTTTCTCACTCATAACTGTGTGTCCCTCCTCTTATCTCCTATTTGTGTGTCATATGTTCACTCTGATGCCTACTGATTTTTCAGTTTCAACCACTTAAATTGAATGAAACCATTTGGTGCATAGATGATGTATGTTCCTCTATAGACCCCACAGTTAACAATAATTAATAATAAAATCCTTGAAAGAAAAACAGAAGCAATGTACAAACCAGTAAGGAAAGGAGGCTGAATTCATGGTTTGGGTTGTAAGACATTGTTCAGGAAACCACAAGCTACTAACTTTTCAGTAACTAACTGCAGTCAAAGTCAGATCTGACTACAGTGGCAAAAAATTGTTGGCCAGGCAGTGGTCTGACATTGTATGTCCTTTTTCCTTTGCCATTGAACTGATGAGAAAAATACAGAGCTCAAAAGTACATATGTGCTTTTTCAAAGAGATGTGCAGTAAGGATGAGGGGAGTCCAGCTGACCAAAACAGAAGAATCAAGGGACAAAACATGTAAGAAAAAATAATGAGAAAATATGACATTCAGAGGGAACACAAAACAGGAGTAAGACATGAAAAGAAAAGTGAGGGGGGAGGAAGAGGAACTAAGATTGTAGTTGGATGAACCATGGAAAAGGTGGGCAGAGTAAAATGTTTAACATAACGAGTGAAGAGGAACATGACAGAAAAGAGAATCCAGCTGAAAAAAACAAAGTCTAAAGGTCACGTTGCATCCAGAAACAGAAAACAGGTAAAAAAGCAGAGTTTGAAATAAAAGCAAAAATGGGTGATGAGGTTTTTTAAAATACTGAAAGTGTGCATAAGGAGTAAGTGAAAGTGAGTTTTGATGATGAGAAAGTATCCCTTTTACTATAGACATGAAAGATACATGAAGGCATGGGAAGTGAAAAGTGGACAATATATGGGGAAAAGAGCCATTTTAAAAAATAAAATAAAGTAAAATAAAATAAAATAAAATAAAATAAAATGTTACAAGCTGAGATCAGCTTGGTTTATTTCCTTAAAAAATATAATTGACGTTTAAAAATTAACAAAGTCCCAAGTCTTGTGTTGAACTGCATTGAACACAGTAGTAAACAAACACACCAGTATTCCATAATTTGTAATTTTGATTTTACCTGAGCAAGTTCTGTAAAAGACTCTGGGACCTAAAAAAAATAATAAATAAAAGCAATATCTTATGATGAGACACAAAAATATTATTTCTACAGGAAATCTGTTTTTGTTGCATTTGGCGTGTCCTGAAATTCATGGATTCCCAGACCGAAAAAGGCATTGCACCTTCCCGTTTCGTGCCGGCTCCTTCCTTTCCCGTTTCTCGCGGCGGGGGCTGAGGACCCTCCGGAGGATGCTCCAGCCCCGCTCCGCGCCCGCCGCGTCCCCGGTCCTGCAGTGACATCCAGCGTCCAGGCGCGGGAGAGCAGCGCTCCGCCCCTCCTCCCCGCGCTCCCGAACAAGCGCAAGTGTTGGATATTGCCCAGAGTTATTTTTCTCCTTGGAAGAAGAGAGGACAGGGTGCGGGTACCGCTCGGGAAGAGGCTTTCTAAAAAGAGGGGGTAACTGCAAAGTGGCATAGATGACGCACTCGAGATCGACAGGAATTTGTGCAACAGCATGAACAGAACAAAGAGAATTTCCTTAGGGTGACTCATAGAAAAAGGGCAAAACTTATGAAGTGTAAATTCATGAGCAAGAAATCTAACTTTTTCCCCAGTTAAAGCTTTGAAAAAACTGGCATTGATAGTAGCAAAAGCAGTGGATCTTTTTTTATTATTTTGGGTTTTTTTTTCATGTTATTCTGCATAAAATGGTCATGGATAGAAGAAACAGCTTCATGACAGTCCGTTATAGGAAAGACATCATATTTCAGGAATTTCACCATTCACATCCAGAACACATTTATCAGTGTAAGCAAACTACAGGCAGGCCACCGGAATGCTCAAAAACTCCTAAATTCTTGCTAGAGGATGACAAAGACCTAGATTACAACCCTCCAAGGATAAGCCTGCACCTAACTAGAATAAAGTTTGTGACAAACAAGATGTTAGAGTAATCAGATTGCATAGGAGGAAAAGAAAGCTTCTATGAAACAAGACAGCTTTTCAGCCCACTTTCCTCCGCCTACAGGAAATGCTAGCCCTCTAAAACTAGTTGCAAAAATAAAAATATCTGGAGGTGCAGTTGTCATTTTAAAACTTTACGTCTCCTACGGGAAGTTCGAATATTTCTGTCACTCTCTACACTGCAAAGATTGTTAGTTTTAATTATGAGATGTTCTTGTTGTTTTCCCTTTTAATGAAGTGTATGTTTATCTGCATCCACTGGATGTGTGAGGAAAACAAAGAAACCTATAGGAGAGGAGCCAAATTTTGGGTGGAAATTCAACAGATTTAGGCTGCTGAGGTACCTTAAGAAGGGCTTAATAATCTGCCCCAACTCACAAACTCTTAGTTTTTTAAGATGACGGCTACCCAGGTCTTCTGTGCTTAGCAGACACGATTTGCAAGGGCTTTATTCACTCACAACAATCTGCAACCTTTGATGTCAAAGAAGCTGTGGAGTGGCTGACTGCAAGCTGCAGAGGGTCACAGATCTCTGCTCTGCACCCAGCCTTATCTATTCATCAGAAATCCAGCCAGCCCATGGAAACTTCTTTACTTTCACTGCTCAGGCCTCAGAAAGCCAAACGGCATGGGAAATTTAATGTAAGTCACTCTCACATTCCCTGACCATGGATGTGAAAAAATTAATCCTCTGCAGCTAAATACTTTTGTAGTCATTTGGTATAAAAGGCAATGATCTGTCACGTATATCCTGCACTAAACCAGTAATGAAATCTTGAAAGGGAGGTGGGGGGGTGGATCACCACCTCAACGAAGCCAAAATTAGGCTGTTGCTTTCGTACCCCAAACCAATTTGGGAGTGAGCATAATTGAATGCACGGCACTATTCTCAGCAGCACAGGATGCAAGTAGACCTTGAGAAGGCAGGTGTGATGGCAAACATTTTCAGCAACAGCTGCAGAGCTTTTGCCCTTGCTTCTTTTAATGCATTTCCACCGATGACTGTAAGTCTGCAGTGATATTTAATATCCAGGTTGTTTTCACCTTGTCTCAGTCTGCTAACTCCATCATAATGATATTAAAAGCAAGTGAAGCCTCGAGGGGTTCCATCAGACACGCACAACCAGCACTTGCCTATGATGTCTCTTCTTGCTTTGCAAGCTCCTTGGGGCAGACCATTCAGTAGAGGACAAGAGCCACAGGTGACAAATATGGGTGTTAAAGTGGTCGTTCAGCCACAAATATAGATAGTAAATACAATACCTATATGAGAAGAAGTTTAACCTATCGGAGGGAGGAAATAAGGAGCACATGAGCAGCAACAAGGCTCCATGACTGCTGCTTTGAAAAGCACACCTGAGTTATGGCTGTTCTTAGCATCCATGACACCAATTATCTCTATGAATGGTCACCAAAAACGAAAGGAATGTGGTCTTGTAAATACCACGCACCTCGTAATCTAAGAAATAAATATGCTGAGAATGTGCTTTAAGAAAAATAATGCATTTTTGTCCTTTTAATTTAAAAGGGAGCAAAAGATTGTTACTATTGTGAAATATGGGAGATCAGCTTCTGATGAAAAATCTAAATATTAAAAAAAATCCACAGCAAAGATCAGAAACATTTATCAGAAGAGTTCATGTTTCTGATAAATATTTAAGTGTGCAAGGCAGAACCACTGAGAACAGTAAATACTTTATAGCTGGCACTTTGTCAAAACTATAAGTGGCTCTGCCTTCGAATTTTACATCATCACTAAATTTACAGTCATTTGATAAGTGGCACAAGACAAGAATTACTTCTTTCTAAATCTAAACCAAGTAATAAATCTAACATCAGGATTCCTCTTATTGTCCGTTATCGTCTGATGACAATGCCTTTTACCTTCATTGTCTTGACAGAAATATGATATGTAAAATTGTAATGTCACATCACTCACTATGATTTAACACTATCCAGCCCATACCATTTTAATCAATCAAAATTGTCGCTTTTTAGTGTAATGATTTTCTGGTGGATTCCCTGTGTTTAATATGATATATATGTCTTATCAGCAGTTGATTTACTATTTCATTTCAAAGTCTAACAGCTCAGAAGGCCATTCTTGCCTCCTTCAGACACCACTGGAATTAGCAAACAAGCATCATTCTAGGTACTACCTGAGAACTAATTGTTGCACAAAGCATTCAGAAAACACAAAATTATTTTTAGCACAAACTAAAGATGACTGGGCAGAAAGAAAGACAAATAAATACCATGAAATAAAGGAATTGAAGAAAAATTGCTCACTAAAGACAGTACAGCACAAGCAGGAGCAGTTTTTCTGTCTTTGGTATACTGAGATGAACACCGGCATCCCTAATTAGATAATGCAATTGCTGAGCTCCACAATTTGCTTTTAAAACAATCTGAACTGCGCAGCAGGTTTCTCTAAGCAAAGAAGCTCTTTTATTATGTTTCTCTGCATACTATATAGTCTTTTTATTTATTATTCACAGAAAACGACTGCATTTATTTCTTAGACAATTGCAAGAAAAACAATTTGTGCTTGTGAAGCTCTTTCAAACACTATCCAGTATAAGACTGGAATAACCCACCTACATTAAAACATGTCTTTACATTAGGCTGCAGGAAAGCACAGATGCTTAGAGCCATCAAGGAATACTAAACCAACAAGTCTAACATGAAAATTTTGCTTTGGCATTCTCTTACAGAATATCAGAAAGACTATACATTCCTACATGGAAAAATGCACATGCCCAGGTAAAGAAGGAATGGGTTTTGAGGCAACAGGTTCCTTATAAGTATCCTCACTTAGTTAATATTCGACAATGTTGTTAATGTTGAGAAAATTTTAAGCTGCAAAATCACTCCTAACTCAAGAAATATGTCACAAACAAAAAAGGAGAGAGACAATGAAATCCTTCCTTGCTTCAACTAAGGATTTTAGATGTCTCAATCTGTCAATTTTCATTCCTGTTAAGTAGCATTTACATGAAAAACTCTGCTGAAGTAAACAATTCTGCAAGCATAAACACATACCACTGGGCAGGTCAAAGACCAGTGACCCAGGTTTTTAGGACTGTGAATACAGGTGATTCTGGGGCAGCAGAAGGTTTACATCTCCACCGTGTAGACTGTCAAGCAAAGGAGAAATGCACACCAGTGTTCCACAACTTAACTTCATCAAAGGACAGCTGCAGGTTGGTCTCCTGGATTTGCTGGTGGCAATTTTAAAATTGACAACTTTGTGCCGTTGGTCCAACGAGCAAGAGGCTGAGGGGTCACCTGACTTCCTACAAGAGTTAAAAAGGCCTTGCATAGCACAGCTGAGATGAATTATTTTCATTCTTCAGGAACAATTAGCCCACTCTTGGTGACATATAAAGAAACAAAGGTAGGGCAAATAGTGTGAAGAATAGTATTCACTATCTAATAGTAATGTGACAGGGAAAAGTGACATGATACATCTAAGTTGCATCAGAGAGCACGTAGCTAACCAAGAATACATGAAGATTCTTTCATCAGTTAGGAAATGCAAACACACTCAATACCTACTGAGAGTGAGAAAAATCAAAACAACATTTTTCCTGTGAAAGTGCAAAAATATTTAAGAACATTTCTTCCCATAAAGCTCATTTTTCACAATGAAAATACTTAAATGTTTTCTTCACAATAAAAATGCTTCTTAAATATTTTCCCTTTTCAGTGCACTTTTCCTTGTTTCATAAATTCTTCTTTCTTCTAAAAATATGATGTAATCTATTCAATTTAGGACACTGCAACTCCTCAGAACAATAACTAAAAAAATATAGTGAGAGCTGCCAGTAAAGAGTAGAGTCCCAGCTGTGTCTTACTGTGCAATGCAGAAATTTGATTTACTTTGACAGTGTTTGGAGACCACAGAATTCCTTCATTATCCCTACTGTTCTTTTTATTCTCCTTATAAGGAATCACAATCAAAGTGACAAAAGCTAGTTACAAATTACCAAAATCACATTTTTCCTAGTGCAGGAAAATCCTACTGAGAATTTTTTAGGTCTTAGGTCACCCCTTTTATAAGAAAACAACATTTGTCCTCCAGCACAAAGAACATCACATTAAATACCATTACATTTTGACTTTTTCTTTTACTGTTCTTAAAATGCTTCTTGTCAATCGTATGTCTTACAGCTGCCTAGCTGCTTCCTCTGGCTCTCATGAACCATCTTGACTTTTTCCTGCAGTCTCCAAGTTTCCTGCAACTCTGGTAGTGGAAAGAAACTCATCTACAGTGTTACAGTGGCCTTCGGATGTCACAGGCTCAGTTTTTACATGCTAGAAACAAGCAACATTGAACAAGAATATGAAGCACCATGATTAAACCCTTATAAATAGAAATTCATCTTTCTTCATATACATTTTGCACCTCTTGAAACAAAGTTTTATAGGGGGAAAGAAGTCATACTCAGATTCCAAAAGGTTTAGATGTGGAAGCCTAGAGTAAATGAAGTGATAGGTCAATACAGGAGGACAATAGTAGGAAATACTAGGAAAATAATGGGAAATTAGAAGAATTAAAGTGTTAACTGCAAAAGTCTGAACTATTTTTGTAGTCAAACATATATTCAAGGTATAACTCACAGCTGCTGCAGACAGGTATAATTTGTACCTGGACCCCCCCAAGTGTAGAGTATTCCTGTGAAGGACCCCTCCACTGCATCACATCGCTGCCCTTCACACTCACCGGAACATACTGCATATGGTATTGCTATGCGATGCTCAAGTAGCTTGGCTAGTCACCACTGGAAAAACAGATATGGGGAAAAAGACAAGCTACAACATGGACCTGGGGAGTATTTCCTTCATTAGTGCTTTTCTTTTTTTCTTGCCTTTTTAGAGTTAGGGTGTTTCACAGTAGAAGCCACTTCACTCCTATTTGTCTGTACACAGCCTATACTTTTAGCTATCAATCATAGAGAAAGAAAAACAAAACAAAACACAGTGTCAACTTAAGTTAGGAAGAATATTTTTATGTGATCAGGTTATTCTCGAATTTTCCATAGGGGACTTCCTTTATCTTTCTCCAAAGTCTTCAGCACACCCGTGGTCTTAGTTGTGACAGAAGTCTGGTCTGATACAGCAATTCCTACCAAAAACCATGTGTTGCCATACCACAAACATAATTACTAGACTTGACTAGGGAATGCAGAAGCCAATTCCTTCTCCCTTGACCCTTAGAGATAAACCTACTGCCTGTATCACTCGCTAGTTGATCAAGAAAGGGCTCTACTGCAAATTTTGAATTAAAATATTTCAGAAATAAAGCAGTTTCTAAAAACACCTACCCTACAGCTCAATACATTGCAATTAGTCTGTAGCACTTAGAACTAAATACACCTACGATCCAATTCAGTACAATACTATCAATCTATAGAGGACACACTCCCACATCACAATTTCCAAAATACTTTCTACTGTTTTAAAGGGGGGAAGGTACCGTATGTTACTTCCAAGCTTTCGTTAATTTTATGCAAGGCATGGTTTCAAGTCTGAAATGTGTTGTGATAATTTAAGACTCTTATTCCTTGTTATTATCTCATTGCTATACTCTTCATTTTTTGGGTTATTGCCTTAGTATACTTTCCTTTAGAAATATTTGCTTTGGAAGAGGAGCCTGGCCTAATTTGTAGACACCTTGCAGAGCCTCATTCAATCATAACCCCCTGAAACAAAAAACATACATCAGGAGAAAAATAGCAGATTATTTCCTCAGCAAGTGGATAACATTTTTATTATATTAAAAGAAAAAAATAAAGAAGAAAGAATGAAAGCAGTAGATTTGAATTCCATTTTAATAAACCTTTGGCTCCTTGCCCTTATGAAGAGCTCAAATAAGCTTAGTCTCTCTACCTTTTTCCTATAGTTCTTTGATCCAGGGTTTTTTCTTACATGGTACATAATAAAAGTACTTAAAAATAGCTAATGTAATTAAAAGTGTTAGGGTTAGATCTAACTGACAACCCATACACAGGCTCCCATGCTCACATCAGCGGGAAAATTGGATTTCTAAATAATCAGTTAGATCTATTCTTTACTTCCACAAAAAAAACCCAACAAGTTGTGTTCTGTGTTACCCGTGGCTGGCACAGAGGCTCCCGCTTGCTAGAATGCTGTCTGAAGTGAGCAATATCTCCTTAAGTATTAGAAGATGAAGATGCAGTAATTAACCCAAAATTTCTGTTACCATTTTTAAACAAAACTAAGGCAGGGAAAGACTCACATAACATTCTTGCTGGAGAGTCAGTTTGGAGGTGAAGGAGCCCTGTCCCTTGGATGGTTGCTGTTGTAATCAATTTTTTGGGATGAGATATTGCTAAAACAGTGTTTTGACTTTCTGGCTTTCAGCGGATCCCTGAAGTCAAGATAAGGTTTAGATCCCTGCAACTAAACAATCTGAACTGACTACCAGGGGCTACTGAAACTTACAAATACTTCCTTTCCCTGTTTGCCTTAACTCTTTAATTGGGAAAATATTTTCTGAGTCCCAGATAAAGTATGAGAGGAAAAGCAAGACATAAGTTTACATGAGAGAGTGTCAGAATGCCTTGCAAGCTATAAGGCTGGAAAGCACCTCATTTTTAGAGCACTGTATAATGCAGCACTAGGGATAGTTGAAGGTCATTTAATGGTTCAGTAATAGGGGGGGGAAAAATAACAAAAAAACCAGAATCCTTTACTCTAAACCCATTCCTCCAGCTGCCATACAACATCTGCAGATCAGGTGATTGATATGTAGCTTCAGGATTAGCCTGAAAAATTTAGATGAGTATGCAACACTACTTTCTTCAATAACGTTGTATCGGGCAGATCAGTCACTGAATGTCTTGGGCTCAGCAATTCTGCAAGTCAAAATTACCACTAAGAAAACAATTCTCCATGCAAAGCACTTCAGCTCACACAAATCAAGCAACACAAAGAGGGTTTCATCTACTTAGCCAAGATCAGGTTGATAACCATGACAGGTTGATATTGGTTTTCAATGCATCCTTCCCTGATAAAATTGGACTGCTGGAAACTGTATAGAAAACTGTTTGCCTTATACTGGATTACAGACACCCAGACATGTTGCTAAGGTCGTATTTCTTTCCACCAGATTCCTTTACAGCCACCAGAAAGTCACCTTTCATGAACAAATACAGTTTAATCTCTTTCTCCCCTTCCAGAGAAAGGGTTTCAGGCCTGAATGGAAAGAGCAAGTTTGGTTCTGTGCCATCATACTTAGCTTGACAGCTATAACCATGCCCAGACTGCAGAAAAAAATAGCAGCATCTCAGCCAGTATTTGGCCAGTGTTCTCTGGACATTAATGTTCAGGATTTACATCTCCCATGCACACATCACACTTCTTCTTCAGTGCAGGTTTGAGATTTGTTTGTGTTAAACAGTTAAAACAACAGCCAAAATACTTTAATCGTATTATTCTAATTCAGAAGCAATTTGAATAAGCTGAGGGTTTTTTTAGAAATAAAAATATCTCTGTTCATACTTAGGAAAAGCACAGAAGGTTATCCTGTTTGCTCCCAGCATCTTAGAAGAATAACCTTTAAGAAAAAAGACCAAAAATCTTAAATTTATAGTTCAGCTTTAGAGCATACAGAATATGACCTGTATCTCAATACACGCAACTCTCATTTCTTTAGACAACACAGTGATAATATTGTTTCAAAAGTACACAGGCTAGAAGACATGTCCAAAAACAGGGATAAGCCCACAGCCTTACATGCTACATGACTTCTGCACCTGTAAAAAGACACACATCCCACTGAATTAAACAAATAAACTTGTCAGTGCAAAAACAAAGTATTTCACTGTGTCTTTCATCCTTAAAAAAGTGAAAATAAATTTGGAATTGACAGCTAATGAAGTGTAACAAACTCTGTAAATATCTAAAATAATAGACAAGTTAAATTATGCAAAATGGATTACATAGAAAGCTAGGAGATACAGTACAGGCAGGTGCAGCTGTCCCTCAGGCTGCCTTTATGTAAATAAAATACAGTATCTTACAGCATCTTACAATATCTTATATTTTCCCTGCTTACATTGAACAAAATGAAATAGTGGACAATGAACTGCTTGGTACACACACTTCAGCATTGCTTCCATCATAAAACATCCAGCAGGCACTTCCAAGTATACTCCCTTCAGTAAATTAGGTTTTTTATTGAATTATGCTGCAGCTGTTCTTCTGCCTGTGTTCCACTCCAAACAGTACAGAATGAAACACTGAACTTGTTAAAAGACACTGCTCCAGCAGAAAGCACCTTCTTAAGTATCAAATTGAGCTATCACAAACTTGTTATTACTTGATTGACTTTTTAAATTTTTTTTTGGTAACTCATTCAGAATTTTTTTTCTATAGAAAAGTGGCAAGGGAGTGTACAAGTATGCAAAGCAAAAGCCTATATGAACTATTTTATTTCCTTGCTACAAACCATTTCAGAAAAGCTCTGGTCGGGCATATAGAAGTAGAAGCACAGCCTTTTGAAGAGCTTAAAAAAGCTGATCACCTAATAGATAGCAGTTTGGTTTCAGGCTTTATGTTTGTGTCAGTAGAGAGAAGGGAGGAAAAAGTGAGCCTTGGGCTTGTTTTGGTGCACACTGTGCATACACTGAATCAATTTGCTCTACATATGTTGTGCATAGATGCTGAAAAGCTGAGACAGCCTCCTATAAATTTTACCCTGTAAATAATGGAAGTAGGAAAATGGAATATGGAAATGTTAAAAAATCCTAATTCCATAGACGCCAATGTCAGAAATGTTTCAGAGAAGTATATCCATGCTGTCCATTAAAATTTTGTCTGTGATTACATCAAATCAGCCTGACATATTTGCTCAAATTGTTAAAAAACAGGTATGGAAATACTCATTGAAATTGATAAAGAATTAATGCTGGTACAGGCTTTTAGAGGTCACTGAGGTTTAGTGACAGTAAGATGTGACATTCAAGCAAAAACTGTGAATTCAAGAACTTTTTACATTACTTATGAATGCAACATACTCAGCATGTATCACCTTCTCTGATATTCATGTTTGGCAGGAGGCACCTCATACAGAAAATTGAGAAGTTGTGAGTTTTAAGTATTGGATTTTATCCAAAATAATGTCATAAATACTTTAGATAGGTAACAATAAAGTCACACTGATTTCAACATTACATAATACAGTGCATGTGTTTACAGACAGATGCACCCTGAACTGGGGCATTCTGATCAGGGACTGAGAAACCTGGTGGAAAAATAGAGATTTAGGGTGATCTCAATCTATACACCAGGGCTGCTCTAATACTTCTTCATATTTGAAATCAGTAAAAGCAATAAATTATTTAACCTAACATGTATTCTCTTTTTTAAGAGTTTGAGGAAATTACCGCATTCCCTCAATTCTTCTTTAAAACATACAAAGCTGCTGCTTCAGGAATTAGCTCCACTACTGACATGTCTTTTTCCTTGAACATCCCTGCTTTCCCAGCTGTCCGATGAAAATGATGAGTCCTGTATCTCCAGCAAGGTCCCCAGAACATTGTACCAAGCGTGCTACACGTACTGTATTCAGGGCAGTGGGTGGGTGATTTAAGAACTCAGTACAGCTTCCAGAGTTGGGCGTGTGCTGGAGCAATAAAGGAAAAAAAAACCAAAACAAAAACAAACATTTAAAATAAATTTTTTCTTCTTATCACAACATTTAGGCCCCATTCATTTCAGTTATTTTGGAGGGCTAGGAAAAGTATGTCTCTATTAAAAACATTTGAAGATTTTCTTGAAGACACTGCCACTATATTTTCTGTATCACTTGAGTTGCTGGCAAAGTTCAAAGTTGCAGCCTACCTGTTGCTTCACGCTGTGGTCCCTCTGTCTCCTTGCCAAATGAGATGGTGATGCACCACCTTCTAGAAATACACCATCAAAAGGTGCATTAGAGTATTGTTTCTGAACTGTAGGCACATGCCAGCTATAAGAAGCAATTTTACTGCTTTTCTGACAATGTGCACAGAGCATCTTGTCATGATGATCGGACAAACCCTTATCACTGACAAATTAATGAAAAGAGACACAGATAATACCCAAAGTAATTCCCCATATTACTCAGACTAAATTTTTTGTGCAAAAGAGCTATAGTTCAATATAAAAAGTGGGTCTTTTTTGATCAAATAATGTTTACTTTGAGTATGAAAACTGACAAAGTAGCAATATAAAAGCAGAAAATTGTGTAAGCTTGTATGCTGCAAGCCTCCAGGCTGAGACATCTGTAATGCTGTCAGATGGGTTTTATGGTGCACTGTGGACAAAATCAGTGGACAGAAAACCCACAATGGCAATGGCGATTTCCAGTGGCGATTTTCATTGCTGACCAGACTCTGCTCCTTCTGGAGTCCATGGAAGTTTTGCTAAAGATATTAGTGAAAGTGCATTTGGACAACTATTGACTACTTTGGGAAATGCTGACCAAAAAATGACATCCTGTTGCGAAGGTCAGCAATATTGGGTTCATAACCTCAAAAAGCTGCAGGTCCTGTAACAAAAACAAAAGTGCGCCAGAGGATTGTGCTAATGACATACGTTACAATTCTGACCTTATAATAATTAAAAATTGATGTTTAGAGCATAATACAGCTGTGCAACCATATTTAAACTTACTGATTTGATAGAAAGAAGAAAGTTGTATCAAAAGGTCACAGTCTAATTTCATGACCGTATATTTACTCTTTATTCCCGCAGTGAAAATGTCTAATTTTCAAAAGAGCAAACCAATAATTACTTATGATGAAAGTATTTTAGTCAATACCTAATTTCTTAGTATTGATCACTATTTAGACATTTAAAATGTACCCTACAGCACCAACAATATGTTTATCATACTATTCTTCTTACTTGTAAGTATTCGAGGTATTGATTAAAGGCAGTGGCCTAAAATGCCAAACATTGCATTCATTATAATACAAATAAATTTTATTTAGCCATCTCAAAAATAGAATTTAATTAGCAAGTAATTTAAAAAACTCAACAGCTAAAGATATGTCAGTGCAACAGTGTAGATTTCTGTTACAAAACGCATTTACTCCCTGATTGGATTAGGCATTTGGAATTCTGATTTCTGTTTTGGGGGCACATTACAAGAGGAGGAGAGAGCCAGGGGCTTCTTGTTTGTTTGCATTGTTTTTCTTGGGTTGCAAGACACTTGGTTCCTTAATGCCTAACTTTTAAAAAAAAATATGAAGAGTCATTTAATTAAGAGGTTCCTTGAGTATCTAATTTTATATTACTGGCATCCTGCTATATTCAACTCACCTGTAATTCATTATATTGTGTGGTAAGTATTCAGAAATCTAAGATCAGAAACTTATCTCAGTGAACCAAGCTGATGAATGGCTTAAGCAAGTAAGAAACATTCAGATTGGCTTTTTCTCTGAATTTATGTCTCTTTTGTCTGGAAAATCTACATGAACACTGGTAAATTAATCTGATGAAGAAATTCAGATGCATATGAGAATAACTTTGTAATTATTAATTCTGAATGTTGACCTCAAAATGTGGACTGTTACACTATAAAAACTTAAAGTAAGAAAGATACAAATATTTTTTTTAAATGTTAGAGGCCAAAGTGAATTAGTTCAAATATTAAGAGTTCTCACAAAATCATCATTAACTTATTTTCTTAGTAAATCCATGGCATTATCCTTTGAACTATACAAACCACTTAGCCTTTTCTGGGTGTTTTTTGCAGCCTGAGTGTATTTCTTACTATTGTAATAAGTAAGGCCCAGGAAGACTATTGATTGTTTTCTCTGTCTCATTTGGAAGTTTGCAGAAAGCATTTGGTTTATATGCACGTATGCATCTCTGCAACCAGTTAAGAAAAGTCTGTTTCCCAAATTTTATCTTCCTTAATACCCTTGTTGATACTATCTGAAGCTATGAGAAGAATCTCCTCAGAGGAGGTTCCTCATATCAGAAATTTCCAGAGCAAGTACGCATGCTCCTTCCCTATGGAATAGTGTCAAAAGCTTATACTAGAAACACAAAAAAGGAATAAGTGTTCAGAAACTTGACATATAAATACTAAAATGTTTTTAAATTCTTACCAGCTTCCATTAATGGGAAAAAATGTTCTGGTGTTTTAAAATATCTTTTAGTCATTCTGAACAATTATCTGCTGCCAAAGTACTTGAAAACTTTGTTTGTACCTACACATATAATTAACAGAATTAGTCAGTAAATCTGTTTTATACATTCTGTGTAGATATGAATTCCACCCCAAAGGAAAACTAATAAGATGTACTTTTTAGGAAACATGTAAAAACGTCAGTCTCCATTTCCTAGGAACTGATTAGAAAAAGCATAGACTCCACAAAAAAAGTTCACCTCTAACAGAAAAAATGTATATCTTACTCATTTTTATGTTCTTGTTCTGAGATTCTTCTAGAAATGCATGATACATAGATTTTTTTTTAAATAATCTTTACATTAAGAATAAAGGTAAATGTAAATTCCTAAATTTTGAGAGGTATAATAAATTTAAAAACTGCTTATGAGTGTGCTGTCTTTGCATGAGGCGAGCAGGATAGGTGTTACATCCACTCTTCCAAAGCCAATTTCTAAGCTACAAACAAACACTTCTTTCTATAAACACATGCATATATAGAACCAAACATGACTGATGATCACATGTAATATTTTACAACATTTTGGGCTGAATTAGAATATGAAATAAGTTCTACCTTTTCTCTTATTTTTGTGATATTTGTGATTTATGAACCATACCAGGCTGACTACACAGCTGTATCCTGAGAAAAGGTATGAAGGTGGTACAAAGAGCAAGACCATGAACACAGGGGGAAAATGAAGCTATCCAAGATTCACTTAAGGCTGAATTAGAACCTCTTCTGCAGTTAATCAATAGCCTTGAAGAGACTCCAACAAAGCCTACCAACTGTGCTGGTGATATAGTTTTACCTTTTAACACTGATATACAAACAGGAACCTAAATCAATAAGCAATTCATAAAGCCACTAAAAAGTAATGAACTATGGACACTACTAGGTAGATCTTGAAATAGTAGCCTAAAATACTATCAGGTCAGGAGTCTACAGAGTAATCAAGAATCTATTCTCTTTTTTTTTGTTTGTTTTTTAACTTTTCAGGCTATTTTTATTATTCAAGCAATGTCCTCTATGCAGTCAGAAAACATACTCTTTTTTTCTTTAAAAAAATAAGAATAGCTGGTCCTGTTAATTTACAGATTCATGAATAGACCCAAAAACAAGGTTTGGGGAGAATGTGCCATGCATAGAGGGAGGAAAAGAGAAGGGAGCACATCGTTTCAAAACTGAAGGCACTCTTTCCATTTACTTTGGGTCAGATATTTTAAATGATGGCTTTTCTAATTCTTCCTGAATTAGCGGTCTACTAATGTGCCTTTCGTGACTGGAACAGTCTTCAAAGTGACAGGGCAGAGTATGGGAAAAACAGCTATTACATGGGGGATGGGTCAGACAGTTAAACAAAAGCAGCAGAAAGCAACCCCAGTCCATTGCAGACTGTACTATTTATACAAAAGGTTGAAAACTGGGGTCTGCTTGTCTACTGCTGGGCAGGGGGAAACCCTACAGGTCAGCTGCCTTATTCATCATTTTTCACACAGTCTCTTTAGCGAAGGAAATCAAGAATTTTCACTAGGCACCAGGGGGAGCTGAAGAATGTAATAAAAACATTGACATTCACTGCAAAGGTTAATTAAACATTTTTGTAACGGTAACAAGAGTTCAAACAAAGTGCTTGTCTAGTTTTCACCAGCTATACACAAATACATTTCATGCTATAAAATGTTCCATACAATCACAGCCAGTCAGGGAAAATTCCACATTAAAGTAGCAGGTATTTTCATTACAGCTGAATGAACATGACTATTGAGTTTTGTGAGACACCCAAACCTTACTGTTAGTTCATAAAAGGACTCTAAGTTCACAAAGAGAAGTGGCCAGGTTATTATTACAAGTAAAAATTAAGTCAGTCACTCTCAAAGCCAACCATTCTTAACTATATATATCATATATATTATAGACAGTTGGAATAGATGATTATGTAGGTCACTTCCAGCTGAACTATTCTATTCTATTCTATTCTATTCTATTCTATTCTATTCTATTCTATTCTATTCTATTCTATTCTATTCATCATTAGTATTGAGGGCATAAACACACACTTATAGAATCACAGAATTGTAGAATCACAGAATGGTTTGGGTTGGAAGGGACCTTAAAGATCACAAAATCACAGAATAGCTTGAGTGGGAAGGGACCTTAAAAGTCATCTAGTCCAACTCCCCTGCCATGGGTAGGGACATCTTCCACTAGATCAAGTTGCTCCAAGTCCCATCCAACCTGACCTTGATCTTGACAAACATTGTCTTACTGTGTTTGTTCTTGATTGTTTCTGATGTATATCTGTGTAGCTAAAACAGATGATGCTTCTGTCTAGCAAAGAGAAATCAAACGAAAGAAAAATAAAGTTTGTGAATAAAAAACTTATTAATAAATCTTGCATATTGCATATGGATAGCCTAATTCAGCTATAAACACTGTCATGTTTAGCAATGGCAAGAACTGACAAAAGCCAATGGAAAACAGAAAATCTCTGAAATAAAAGTAATGGGTAAGATCCAGACACAGATGAAAAGGACAGTCACCCCTTAACACAAACAAACATTGGCTCATCTGTCTCACTCCATCTGCACTGCTTTCTTCTACAGCAATCTATCCATTTCTTTTCTTGTTGTTTATATAAGAAAAATCTGGCTGAAAAAGGAAAAGTTACCTCTTGTATTAGGAAGAGGAAAAGAAACCTCCTCCACCCCACCATCCTCCCAGACATTAGTCTCACTCAATGAATTATTAGACAGAACAATTGGCAGAACAATTAATATTTCTGAAAAGCTATGCAAATCGAAGCTCATCTGAGACTTTAAGTGTTTCTGCCTATTCATCTCCTGAAGAATGAGATTTTAGCAGGAGTTCTACACAGCTGATGTTGAAGTGAAACATTTGTTTAAGAAACACAGACAAGGGTATCCGAGCTCCCCTGGAAGCGGGGAACTTGGACCAAGTCCCAGCAATTCTCTCCCTCACTAAAAATACAAGCAGAAATGATGACAAAAACTGGTTTGTGGTGGATCTGAGTCTTGAGACTAGGTCTACGTGAGGTCTAGTAAGTGTTAAGTTTATCTAGCAGTGGAAGGTCAGTGAAAGCCCTTCCCCTCTTCACAGCTGCCTACTGAATCTGTAGAGGCTGAACAACCTCTCTTTCTAGTTTCTTCGAAGGTGGCCGAGGTATTCAAACATCATTATGGAAGGGAAAAAATGAGAGACACTGACATGAAATTAGACTGTATAAGCTTTGCTCCTTAAAGAATATTATTAATGATGTTTCCTGTTTCTCACCTTTTTTGATAGATTTATTTTATAAACATTTCAACACGGTAACAAACTCCTTGTAGGCTTGCACTCTAGATTAATGAGAGGATCCCAGTATCAGTTGTGCTCTGTTAAGAAAGTAAGTATAATACTGCCGCTATAGGACTTTTAAAAATTTGTATAATTTAATTACATGAGCCTAAACATGGTGAGGAAATAGAGCCAACCTCCTATATTTGGGGATTCAGCTGTGACCCCCTAAGTGGATTCAGATGTATAAAATTAGTGAAATGAAAGAAAAGTATTTATGTGAGAAAGCTAGTGAACAAATCTTATTTGCAGAAGAAGGAAGGAAGAATTAAGAGCAGTGATTGGGGCCTTTGAAGCATATCAAGAGCAAAAACTGCTGAGGAGTCTCTGCAAACGTAGCAGGCAGCCTGAACTTGGGAAAGCAGCTAACTCCACCCAAAACAGCCAGAGACCAAAACCTTGTAACACAAGTTTCATTATATCCAGTTCTCTGATATCTTGGATCAGCATTATTACAGCTCCAAAGGTGCAACATGTGTGAGACAGCAATGTGCCCTTACTGCAGAGAAGGCTGATGGTGTCCAGGGTTGCATTAGGCAAAGCATTGCCAGCAGGGTGAAGGAGATGATCCTTCCCCTCCACTCAGCATTGGTGAGCTCACACCTTGAGTCTTGTGTCCAATTGTGGGCTCCCCAGTACAAGAGAGGCATGGACATACTTGAGAGAGTCCAACAAAACGCCATTGAGGTGAGTAAGGGATGGAGCATCTCTCCTATGAGGAAAGGCTGTGAGACCTGGGGCTGTTCAGAAGGTTGTGGGGGATTTTATTCATGTATATAAACACCTGAAGGGAGGGTGCAAAGAGGATGGAGCCAGGCAGCAGTTTCAGTGGTGCCCAGTGACCAGATCAAACGTAATGGGCACACACTGGAACACAGGAGGTTCCCTCTGAACATCAGGAAACACTTTTCCACTGTGAGAGTGACCAAGCACTGGCACAGGTTGCCCAGAGAAGTTGTGGAGTCTCTGTCCTTGGAGATATTCAAAAGCCATCTGTACATGGTCCTGGGCAACTGGCTCTATGTGTTCATGCTTGGGGGGGTTGGACAAGATGACCTTCAGAGGTGCCTTCCAACCTCAACCATCCTGTGGTTATGTGATTCTGTGAAAGGCAACCAACGCCAGTGTGAAGGCTTAGTTGTAATCATCAAACAAAAAATACTTCTGGGGGGGAATTCAATGGCTTCTTGCTCTACCGGAGCAGGTGGAAAAGGAAGGAACTTGCAGGAAAATCCTAAATCCTATCTTAAACTGCTGATGGTAACTTAGATGTCCCTTCCAGTTAATGATCCATCAAGTAATTTGTCAAAGCATAATCTCACCTAAAAGGATAAGACAGTAAATTCTTCTGCTCTTATTTGAGCAAGCCAAATGCCCGTGTGTAGGGTACAAGAATGTCGTCATCTAAATACTGAGTCTACAAAGGTCATAGCCATAAAAAAAAAAAGGGGTTTCTGAGAAACATATCTTTAAAAATACACTTGATGGAAAAATATATGCACCATCTGAGAAGAAATTTAATGCACTGACAACCTAAGCTATACCAGATACCTTATAATAATAGACCCGATCATGCTAAATGTTTCTAGCTATTTATCAACAAACTACCAAACTCACTTTAGTTACCATTCTCTCCCTTATATATTTACTATACATCGGTCAGTTTGATTTCATTGTATGCAGAACACAAGGAAAGATTCACAAATATTCAGACAGTTGTTTCAAATAAAATACACTGCACATTGGGAGAGGTACTTGTATTATTTTCTCAGAATGCCACAGTTCTTTCAATTATAGCTCATACGAATTTATATGTCTCATTATAAAGTCATTCTGATGGAGTTTGGGGATTAAAAACTGTAGTCATTAGCTGTTTCTTCAGAGAAGAACAACTGTGACCTAAAAAATATGAGTTGTAAATAATAATTTCATTTTTAATATATATTCAATGTTTTATTTACAAGCAATGTTCCTACTTATCTATTAACCAGTTGTCTTGAAATTGACCATTTTCAAAAGATTTACCTGATCCTGATTGTCTAAGATTGAATAAATCATGACATGATCCTGGGAACTTGGCAAGTACATCAATGATTTTACATCTGGCATCACACAGCAGCTACATGTTGAGGGAATGAAAAAATTTTTGATTTCTTTGCCTTACCTCATTAGTCATCATGTGGTGATGCATGCATTACCAAGTGCATGCAGTCTGCAGCTCCCATGACAGTTAGAAATCCAACAATCTCATAAAATTCATGAATTACTTGCTGCAGTGCTGATTATCTTGTGCAAAAGCTAATAAGATTATTAGCTCTGCTGAAAAGTGTATTTGTAAATCAATATGTGCATCGTCAGTGAGAATATTAACTTACAGTATGCTAGAGGAACCTGTTGAAGAAACAATTAGTGTAGGGGTAACCTTCAAGAGCTACAAGTACTCTGTCAACCTCAAATTCACTGCACAGAAGGCAGCAACAGTGTTTCTGCCAAGTCTGCATCCACAGATGTTTTTCAATTAGCTGTCAGAAAATACTGTATGTCCAAAAGTCATCTGATAAATTGAGTTAGATGGATTTGATGGAGTTTTCTTTAAACTCATGGAACAAACATTTTTATTTTAATTAGTGACTCAAGGTCTTGAGTTACTGAAAATTTAAAGGTTGCATTTCAATCTGCAAGTCAAAAGGGTCATAATGGATCACTATTTACAAACTGAGAAATTTCCAATCTGTACAATTAATTTTTACATCTACTGTGTGAGTCAAAGGATTTGTAAGCACAAGTGAGCATCATCATCTTCTACTACTGAGGCCTGAATGCCATTCTACAGTATTGCTTTTCTTGTTTTACTTGAAAACAGACTGCATAAAATAGATCATTCCAGTCCACGTGTTAGTAAGACTAATATTTATAAAACAGTAGTGGTTTTCCACATACTTCAACAGTCTCATTTTTCATTGCATTTCATGTAACAAGTCATCTCATCTCTGGAAAAATAATTATAGACAGAACCCTGTGTCCACTGGAATCAATCAGTATCTTTGCATGCCTTCCCACAAACTGTATCTTTTATGGACATTGCATCAGTTCCAGTGAGAAGAACATTTTACCAATTATTATAAAATTTAATTGAATCTTATAACTTCATAATAAAAAAATACATGGTTACAAGTTTACCAAAATATCCTCAGCTATGCTCATTATTCGTATTTACGTGCTTTTAAATACTTGTTCTGTGACTTTATCACATATTAATATCAATCAAGCTTTGCTGTTGAGCTCCAGCTGCTAATGGAGTAGCTTCTGCTTTTCACTGCATAAGCAAGCACTTTCCAGATGAGTATGTGCAAGGGTGAGCTCAGGATGTAGTTCCTATAGCTGTTCATGCATGTGACTGTCCCTTGCTTTTCCCAACCTCTTTCCAGCAAGTCCCACAGCACCTACTGAAAGAAAATATAAGAGGAGTAGAACGAGTTTCAACATGCACATAAATATTTGGGGGTTGGGAGGGGCAGTTTTTTGTGTTGTTTGGGTTTTGTTTTGTTTTGTTTTTATTTTGAGGTTTGTTTGTGGGTTTTTTTGCACTGTTCACCGAGTCCATCTACAAAGCAAGCAAGCAGACAAAAAGCCAGATCCTAAGAACGATCCTAGCACAATGAACCTCCACAACACTCAGCTAATTTGCATCGGCTAAAGAGTCACAGCCCAATATATTTCATCTCATAATTCAGGAATAAGATATATGAAAGTGCTGTCAACCAGCAGTGGGTGGGAGAGGGGTGATGGGAGGGGGTGCTTCCTGGGGTCTGGGCAGTGTCACACTGAAATTCTGCAATATCAAAGTTTGAGACAATTTATTTTCTCTTCTATTGTTTAGCCCCTCTGGTTTCTTCTAATTCACCTCTGCCATAGATTGTTTATCACTGCAGCTAATAAAATACTCCAGAAGCCTCGTGTTTCAAGCTTCAGTAAAATAAACTACAATGAACAGACTGTCAAATATTTCCTCCTTTTGCTCCTTTCTTGTCTTTCCTTTCTGGGATGAACAACCGAACAATCCTCAAAATACTGTAGCTGCAGACACCACTTAAAAGTAAACATGTCAAACACTGCATTAGGTGTTTACATGAAGTTGCTTTAGGATTCAGGTTCAAAATGTATATTTTTCTTCTGAATATAATTAGCACACCTTAGTAAACCAATTGAAAATTTAAAATCAAAATTTTTTTCAAAAAAAAGAAAATAGTAATATCACTACAGCGTAGTGGAGTTGTTGTTTTTTATCCTTAAAATGAAATAATATGTGCCTATAAATATATGTATAATCTATTTTTAAGTTTATTTAACATTTTTTACCAATAACACTTACTTCCTTACTAACTGACATTAAAAAAAAAAAAAAGAAAAAAAGAAACTTTCCTCAAGATGCCCATGAGAAGTCACAGAAGTGTTTTCTTCAGCAATTTAGAGAAAGGGAGGGTTATTCCAAAATTAAGGAACAGATTATCTAATTGCTTTGTTCGTCCATCTAAAAGCAGTTGTATAGATGGTTTGCAGGGCTTTCCATAAGATAGGTGCTCTTTATTAACATAATGCCAGATCTAAATCTATCTGTGCATTCAATGGCAATTTCAGGTTAAAGAAAGAAATACTCAGTATGATAAGTGGCAATAACCACTATCAGTAACAAGGGAAAAGAATGATTTATAAACCCTACTTTTAATATTCTTGTGGCACTTAATTCAGCCATCAGTATTCAAATCCAGCTGACATCTGTGGGAGCTCAGAGTGCTCAGCAACTTGCATAAGTACTCAGTAAATTCCTAGATTGAGCCCTAATCCTGCAGTCAGTGTTAAGGGTAAGAGAAAACCTAATTATAGTGAGATTTTTTTTCCCCAGGTTTATTTACTGCAAGAGTTCAAAGCAAGATCACAACATTGATCTCCAACTATAATACAATCAAACTCAAGAAGGAACTAACAGCTTCCTTGTAGGTCTGATCTGAAAGCCTTTTATAAATTATGAGTCAAGAAGAGATAATGAACATTTTATAGGTCTCTCAGGGATTCAATAAAAAAGGTGATATTATTGCAAAATAAACCTGCATAATTCTGATCAGTGAGCTCAGTGCCCCAGTCTCTCTCGTCTACTAGTGGAATGCAGGAATAGAGTACTCTGCTAGTGCAGCCTGAGTTTCAAAGAACATGAACACCAGCTAGCTCATTGGAGCTAATGAAAACTCAGATTTACTTTAATTAATGAACTAAATTTAAGGACTAAAGTTCTATATTCCATAGAAGTAGAAGAAATTATATATGAAATATTTTTATTTGATGTGCAAACATTAACAAACAAACTGGAGGCCTGATTTAAGTTACATTCCTGACCAAAACTGGGGAAAAAAAATAGAGATGAGTATAATGGTAAAATACTATCTTTGTACTTACTTATCTACTTAGCATCAGTGCAAAATTCTCTTACTGAAACTACCTTGGCTTCTTTTAAAAACTTGAAAGAATAACACTCTGGGGAAAAAGCAGTCCAAATGGATAATGGATTTTAAAAACAGATTTTATCTTTTATGTTCTGGCTATCCAATCCATCTCTTTACCTGAGGTTGACAGCTGTTGAGGTTTTTAAGTTTTCTGTACACAGCAACATTTTTAATCTACTGTATTATTCTAAATTTCTAGGGCATAAATCAAAGCTGAAGTAAAAATCTCCTTAAAATATAAAACACCTTTCTTTTTCAGTACTTGAAGAATTAAGATGAATGAGAACACAAATTTAGATATTTAAAAAACTGGTTGTAAATTTGAGAAATAAAACATAAATAACAACATGAAATAACCAGCCAAATTCTACCACTATTTAGTGTCAACTCAGAGAAGAAAACTTTCTCTCATAGGTCACTCATAGGTCAGTATGGAAAACATCACACCTTCACTAAACAAGTACTCCAGGATGTAACAAATTAATCTATATTGTTGGGCTTTACATTTCTCATTTTCTGTGGAAACAAACACATGGACTATCTGCATGCTGATGGGGTTACAGTATGTTGTGTGGTGATATCTGAAATTAACCTCTTAAAGGCAAGGTCAAGGTATCAATGTCCATTCCTGTCCACTGACACCCTACCCACGTGGCTGTGAAAAAGCACCTGAAAAACATGAAAACCCAGGATTTTCCCAGGTCACTGGCAGCAGGTTAGATTTTTTTGTAAAGATGTTTTGTCTACAGTATTAGTGAGGGTTTCAGGCATCATAATATGAATTAAATATGAAAATATGTATTCCCAACCAGCAGGGGTGGCAACCATCTTAACCACCAGTTCTGCAATCCATTTCTCAACCTGTTTCTCCTCCTTCTGAAGAGCATGAGAGTTATTGCAATGAAACAGGCAGCAACGTCCCAAAACAAATCCCTTTACAGACTTTAATGTGAGGAAAAAAAGAGATTCCAGGTCTGTGTCGCCAGTGGTTGGAGATAATCTTGTAGGGTAGCAAGAAGAAAGTGCCTGAGCTGTAGATAAAAGACGAACTCCTGCCGCGGAATATTTATACAAATGCTGAAGATGCTGGAAAGATGCCAGAGCTCCCTGGTAATGCAGGCTGGAGACCACGAGGTACGCAGCCACCGTCCCGCCGAGCAGCAAAGGAAAACAGTGGCAGAATTCGATCAAGCACAGCTACAGTAAGTGCCGGTGGGGACCTTTCATCTTCAGAGCTGTCAGAAAGCACGGCCATTCGCGGAGAGCCTTCACCGTGGTGAACCGTCCTTTGTTCGCCAGGAGTGATGATGACTTAGATGGGGACAAAATACAGGGGAAAGAGGAATAACGGGACAATGACTTCTTTTTTATAAATTATCCACCCTAATAGTGACGCTTATCCCATGCAAAATAATCCCACAGCCAAAGCTGACACACTGTGTCACCATTAACTTTGCTCAGAGGCGTTTACCATAATTTATAGAAAAACGAACAGGTGTCAAATGTAACACAGAGAGCTATGCTGAAAGAAGGAGCCATTTATCATTGTATAATGCAGGTAAAAGGGGAAAAAATAATGTACGTAATATAAGTTTGCAGATAGGTGAATTCATAGGTAGTATAAATTGATCAGAAAATGGAAGGAAGTGACAAAGAAATTGAACCAGTAACAGCTTGTTTGCTAGATGTTTAGAAGATGTTCTGCACATGTAACCCTGTGCTAGGAAATGTCCCAGAAGAACAAAAAAGCATGAAAGAAGTTCCACCCTCTGGAAATCTCAGCAGATTGATAGTATTCAGGCTTTGTGTTCCAAATGAATTTGACAGAATGGTGATTTTACACAAAAAAAATACTGCCAAGACAAGATAAGGCTCAGGTTCTGAGATGGGGTGGGGTTTGCAGTAAACAGGTATGCTGGTGAATATGGGGAGTTGCTCCTTACATTTATTTTCCCAGAAAATTAATGTATGTTGATACCTGTTTTATATCTGGATGAAACAAACTCTTACAAGAAAAGAAAACAAAGCAAAAAAGAAACAACACAAAAAAACCAAACCAAAACAGAAAAATTACAATGCCTTCCAACACGTGCTCTCATTTGCCATCATAGTGTTTATGGAGGCCATGCAATAAAATCAGGAGCTGTGTGTATCTTCATTTCTCCATGTTTTTATTACTATGCCGGTATTAATCGACAGTACCTATGGCTCCGGCAAGTGCTTCAGCTCTGTCAGAAATAGCACACTGAAGAAAAAGATGCAATAGCAAAATATGCATGAAATATGCATGAACATGATATGGGAAAGTTTTAATATGAATTTTAAAATTGCATTCATGTACAATACTGTAAAATCCATTTAGACTCAAACACCTTATTGTTTCAGGCCATTGTGGGGTTGCTGTTGAAACCTATTAACTCCACTTGAGCACAAACAGCCATTCTCTGGGCAGTTCATTAAAATCCACCCTTTCTTAAGCTCGAAGGGACTTCTGACTGTTTGGTTCCCATGGGAAATATTAAAAGAAAAAATTTGCAGAGAAAAATCATAGCATGTCACAACACTTAATAATAGCTACAAATGGAGTAATTTTAAATAGTTTGCATTAACTTGATGGGATAAATATTCTGAGGTACTCAAGACCCTTAGGGAGAAGTGTCACAGGGATAAGCCATAGTGTGAAATTGCTATTTGAGTGCTGAATACCAATTATTTGTGATTTACTGTAATTTACTTTTAAACCCAGGAGCTTACCCAAAAGCAGTTGGTGTATGTTTTAAATGATGCATCAAGGACTTGAGATGTGAAATATCCAGGAATAGCAACAGAAAGAGGAATGCCCTCAGACAATGTTCTAGTTGCTTCCAACCACCATGTAAAAAAAAAAATAAAATATAGAGGAATATGCCAGGAATGAAGCACTGGGAATATGCGTAGATTATTCTGCATCCGGGAAGCTGTAGTATTGCGAACTAATGCAACTACCTAAACTATTTTAGAGCAAGTTTATTCTTGCAAAGAGCTGAAATACAGGTGGAGAGGGTGCCCACCCAGTCACACTTACTACATCCTTGTTATATAGGAACAAGAAGCTAAATGCTGTCCTTAAAATGAGCTACTAAATGGAGCTGGTCAGAAAACAGTTTTCTGCTCTGGGGAACATGGTTCTGCTTGGGCTTGTTGAGGTCATTGTATCTTGGCCTTTTAGCATCTTTCTCCTGCTGGGAACCAACCTCTCCTTCTCCTCCAACCAACTTCTTGACCAAGGAACTTCAGTGCAGCCATTCTGCTTGCTCTTTGGAGAGCAGACATTAGCTCAGAGTGGGACCCAGGTTCAGTTATCCAAACAATAATTATACAGCCCAAGATAGCTGTCTTATAAACCAGGCACCAGTCATTGCTTTATGTTTTTATTTGTCATGCAATCAAGATTTTTAGATAAAGACTCATATTAATTAATATTAAAATATATTTCCTGATGCAAAATTAACTTCTCCTATGTCATGCCCACACTTTCTTTCTCTTTGAGATACAGCCAGCTTCCCAAACTCTGCAGTAAGAGTTACTGATTCCCAGGAAAATCTAGTATCTAGCTTGCTTATATCCAGGTACTCTGTTTCATGAAACTCTACAAAGTTATTTTTTCAAGACTTGTAAAATTTTTATATACAGTTTTGATGCATTTATGGTATAAGCAATTTCCCTGTTGTGTGATCTTAACTTTGTTTGCATTCAGGATATTTGTTCTTTAACAAACTTTTATTGAATTTTCAGTTATGAAATTAATTCCTATATCATACCCAACCTATAAATAATAAGGGTGATATTCACTTTCAAGTTAACATTCATGGCTGATCCTTCGACAATTCTCACAAAGAATTTTCCTTCATCTGTATTGCAGTTACTGTCTTTTTCACCGGTTATGTATTTCTTCAGGTATCAATAGTTTCCTTTTATGTGTGTAAAATACCTGTCTGTGGGCTTTTGCAAAATGCCCCTGTTTTCTGTGGATCTCGCAACCCTGCACGAACACAAGGCTCTTTGCTCTGGGTACAGTTCTTCATTCTGCTTCATGAAAATACTGAAGTCTCAGCTTCTGCTTTGTCTAGCATATTCCTACAGGTTTGAAATTTGCAGTCCAGCATGTCACTGTCTTATTTACTTTCCAAATCTAGTCTATTTTAATTTTTATGAATATTTTATTCTTATGAAAGTCTAGCAATTTTTTCACACTTTTCTCTAGCCTTTCCTCTCCTCCCACAAATTTTAGTCAGGAACTTCTAGTATTTTTTTCTTAATACTCTTTCCTTTTCTATTTCTTGGATTTGTGATCATAAATACGACCTTGTTGAAAAAAAAGGATCCATAAGCCTTACAAATTGGCAGCTTTACATATACCATAAATGCCTTAAAAGTCTTTCCCTCCTGAGTGAGATCAATACCAGAACTCAAAAGAACTGTGTTGAGGGGAGTTCTACCATATAAAAATTGCTCTGACTTAAGCTAGGTTTATTAACTGGCCTACTTTCCCTTACTTAAATATATACTGCTAAGAAAACACCAATCATCTACCTAGAACTTTTAAAAAAATTAAATAACTTTTGCTCACAATCTTCTTCATTAACACCATTTGGTTTCATAAAGAAAAAATTTTCTTATTCAGAGTTAATTAAATTATCTAACAACATACTTACACTATTTGGGCTTCTTTGGAGTTTTTCCTTTCTCTGCAATTTTTAGCTACTCTCTTCTGGTTCTACTTTCATTTCTAGCATCATGTAGTAGCAGTCAATGAGGTTACAACTGAAATACAATTTCATTAGGACCATGAGGACTGTTGGACATTAATGCTAGTATTAAGGGAAAGAGTTGATGAGAGCAGAGATTTAAGCTTCTCTGCAAGGCTAATTGACTAATTGACAACTGATAATTAAAGCTGATTGATCCAGGCTCTCCAGGGCATACCACATTGCAACCCAGGCCACTTAAGGGGATGATTAATACTACCTTATACTACCTTACCCTTGGAAATTTTAGCCATGGAATCATATTGAACTCAAAGCATATTTTGAAATACACAAGGTGTATTTTCAATTCCTGTCAAAGAGGCTGCACTTTAACTTACAATGTTAAGAAAAAACCCCACGCACTGACCATTTCAAAAAGTTACTGGTAGAAGTTGGACATACAATGTTGCTTTTAAACTCCAGCTAGAAACACAGCAGTGTAACTCTGCAGTCAACAGACAGAAAATTGTTCATTTTAAAATCATAAATATTTTGAAATTATTTAAAGCACAGTACTGTAAGATTAGAAGTTTTTTTAATGAGAATAATTCTTAGGAAGGTATACTTCTATACTGAAATTCTGCTTACACCATGCCCGAGTCTTTAAATGTCACACATCTAAAGTGTTACTTTCAAATCACAAAAAAAATATAGACTGATGATATATTTTGTCACAAAGAGTACCAAATGTTTATAAAGTATAATAGAAATTAACTGTCTTGTAGCAGAGCTCTTCAAGAATTGACTGCACTGGCACGTATGTCAACCCTGACCTTCAGCATAAGGCATGGGAGTTTGCTGGGAGGATCTGAACAGGACCTATCTCAGAGACATGGGAGGTATGACTGTCACACAGTTGGCTATTGCATTCCCACATCCCCTCAAATCTTTAAGGCGAGAATAAAGAATTGCTGATTTTGTAAATAATTTAAATCTTTGGCTCTTTGTCTGGTCCTGTGGGGAACCATACATGTGTGTGTCTGGTATCAATATGACCTACCCTGGTCTACATAAAAGAAACCAAGACTCCGACTCCTAGTAATTTGGATGCCCTCTGCTGAACCTTTGCTAGTGGCACAGATGGTTCCTGAATACCAATGCCCATCATACACTTTGTTGTTGGTGAAGAATGACATACCTCACTCTGTAATCAAACTGATGAAGGGACTGTGAACAGCTGACTGCACTTGTTTCTTGCAGAGGAAAAAGGACAGGGGAAAAAAAAAGCAAATAGATATCCTTTATGCACCACATTTGGATCCAGATTTCAGTACAGGAGTGACTCTGTAAGTGCACAGTCTGTGCACAAGCATAATGTATAAACTGAGGGTATAAAATGTATAAAATGTATAAAATGTATAAAAAGGAGGGTTTAACTCCTGCTACTCTGACACAAGAAGTGGTAGCTGGGTGAAAGGAAAAAGTCATGTATGTAAATGCAGCATGCCACATGTCTTCTCCTCTCCAATCTAAAGCAATGGTCCTTTCATCCATATACTACCTCCGTAGTTCCTGGAGAGGGAATCAGACCCCCTTCCCTACATTATTGGTTTGTACTAACTCCTCCGGCCCAACAAATCTTGAACTATTTCATACACAGGTGAGAAAAAAAAAAAGAGCAAAAAGCATTCCCATCTCATAATGACTGGTAAATGGAGCCTTATTCCTGCCAAGGGGAGAGCTGCAAGTTTTAGCACCTTAGGGTGAGGAGGGGACAGCCAAGCCAAGTGAGTGTGCTGTAAAAAGGCCGTGAAATAGGTGGGAAAACCACTCATGTTGAGCAAAAGCAAAGCCTGAGCTCTGCTGTTCTTCCAAAAGACACGTAAAAATGCCAAAACACATGTACAAAATTACAAAAATACATTTTAGTACGTCTGCTTTGTCTGAAACCCCTTCCTATGTCAGTCCTTCTTCAGTAACTTGCCACCAGCAGCTCAAAATTTCAGAGGTTCTGGGTCCTTGCCAGGAAGTTGATGACTCTCCTGAGCTTGATGAAGGGTCCGTCTCGCCGTCCCAGAGCAAGCACACAGTAGTTAAGCATTGCAGCTCTCACAGCTGAGGCACCACAGTAACTTTTTTGGATTCAGTCCAGAAACAACATATGGGAAGACAAAGAGTGGCAGCAGATGTATAACGGGCAGAAAGGCAGACTATAGTGTTGAGACAGGAGGAAAGGGAAAAGATGAAGGCAAAATAAGTGAATGTAAACAAAATACAAAAACACGGTGACTGCAGAGGAGAAAAGCCACACAGGAGACCCCATCTCAGGAATAAACAGAGGAGAAAAGTGAATGGGAAAAGCAGAAAACAATACTATAGCAGGAAAGATATATAGAGACAGAAATGTGTCCCAGGGGACAATCTAGACAGAAAATACTACATCCAGAAGAATGAAAACAGGGAAGGAAAATCGTGTCAGCATTCATTGAAGGGAAAATCAGGCAAACAGGTGAATGAATTATTGAACTTTGTTAGCTGTAAAATAAAAATAACACACACATCAAGACACGTAACCTTCTTCCGTTCCCACGTCCAGGCTGAGACTCGCAGCTCTAAGCCATTTACGTGCTAGATGAATCACTGTCTCTTCCCCTGATGGACTTTGGGTTTAATTAACACGAAAGAAGCATAACTTGAAAAAAAAGAGAACTGTGTCTAGCAATAAAACCAGTTCTGTTTTCCTGCTGCCTTCTGCAGCATACACACACTCTTATCACTGCCAATCTGTGTATTTAATGCTATTATTATAGACTGTACTGAAGCTCCAGCCCCTCAGTGAACTATTTCTTGCACCTTTCCTCCCTGCCTTCTGAGCATGTACAAACTCAGCAGCCAGCTGCATTTCTTGTGCAAGGACCTGCTCAGCAAGGTCTTGTCAGTGGAGAAGAATGTTTTTGTTCTTTCCACCTAAAAGCTACCCCACCACGCTTCTAGCTCATGTGTTTCAATAATTCAAAGGCAGAATTTTTAAGTCTTCTGAGATGCAAAAGTCTCCTGACTATCCAAAATATTAATTAAGCCAAGCAGCAACCTGATGCTGTAATTCCTCTTATGCTTCCTCTTCTATGACAGTGTATGATGTAGCACTATCTCTGTGGTACCACTTATCTGCCTTTAAAAGGCTTGTTTCGTGTTTTTTCCATGCAAAATGGAGGATATTGGTTCAAACCCTAATTGAGGACCTTCTTGAAACACACTCATCTGTATCCTTCATCTGGTTCACAGTTGGCAACTTCTGTTAGAAATGTTGTATTTTATTGAGTCTAAATTAAGACAAAAATTTGTCTGTACTCAATATATATTGATATTTAATTCGATACCTGGTTAATAAATTATGAAGAGGGTCCGGGACAAGTACTTGAACTTTGAAAGAACAGTTTGCAACATAAGTGTGATATAAACAGTTGTAGCAAACCAAAATTGACAGGGGAGCTTGTTCAGAAAGTTTTTCTTGGAAAAGCAAACACTAACCTGCTCCTCTAGTGTGCACTAGTAGGGCTTCAAGGACTGCCTTCAGATCAGGTTCAACAACAGTAAAGCTTGAAAGCACATGTAAATCCCAGTAACTAAAGTAAGCATGGTGTCTGGAACCACAATTAAATAAATGCATAGAAATCATGAAATAAAAAAGGTAACAAAGTACACAATAATCCCTGTAACATACCAGAAGCAGCTAATGAAGCAAAGAACAGCATGTATAGGAAGGAATACGAAATACTCAAGTCTTAACTAAATGATTCATGCTCTGAGCTTGCCATTGTTGGTACATAAATAGAAGCAATATTATCACACATTGTCCTCAGGCCACGTTTTCAGAAGGATTCACATATACCTCTGTGGTACTGGCTACTCAACTGCTGATGACTCTTAATGCAAAACATAGGGGCATGGAGGCTTTGCATACATTAAACATGCATGCTTGTAAATGTAGGTACCTAAATACAATCACTTCATTGTTTCCTTCACACTATTACCAGTTAGGCTGCTACCAAGGCATTAGCTTCTTGCTGCAGAGCATTTAAAAATCAGAAATCTGTACCATTAACTTCATAGCAGGCTATGACAGCAGTTTTTAACAAGCAGGGTACAAACTTCCTTAATTGTAGTAAAAATGTAGATACAGTTTATAGTAAAGACATACTCCAGTATATAAAGCTATCAAAAATTAAGACTTATTTGGGTTCATTTACATTACATTATCAAAAATCATCCTTATAATCGGGTGAGGGACAACCTTGACAGATCAAGGCAGAACCTGATTTGCTTTTGTATGGTATTTTTCCTCCTGTGATACTTATAAGTCCATTTTGGGAAAACTGGACAATTATCCCAGACCATCACAATAGGGATGAGTACACAAACAACAGGATGCAAATAATGTATATTGAAACATTTGTCTGAAGATTCAGCAGAAGGAGAGAGAGCTGGCCAGACAAGTCAATAAGAAATGGCCAAGGAGATGCCATTTGCACAGTGGGAGAGAAATCAGTTCCTGAAATGGTTACAGAGAGACCACAAAGAAAACTAAGTCCCTAGAGAGAATAAAAAATATTTTTGTCCCCCGTAGTTACTGATTCTCAATGGTAGAGTGTACAGACAAAAAGTATTTGGTTTTGCCCCCTGTCAGCATCGGGCTAGAAGGGCAACTAAAAATTGTTGCATGCTTCAGGCTTCAATGCAATCTATAACTGTTTGCTCAAAAAACAGGTGTTTGCTTTCACCTTCATATTGTGATTTCCATTCAAAGGACACAATGTGCTTTACGAACATGTGTTTCACTTGAATTATAGTCCTATCACAAGTATTTGCTTTTGCATTGCTATTGTGTCTTCCGTGCAAGGGACACAATGTGCTTTACAAGCACAAGTTTCATTATAGCCATAGGTCCCACCACTGACAGTCAGTATTTAGAGCTCCTAAAATAAAAGGTACAAGAAACACCGAAAAGAAAACTTGACATTTTAGCCAAGGCTTGTGCTCTTGCTGCCTTGACAAGGGCATTATTGACTGGCAGCATGATGACCTGGAAAAACTGGCCAGGTTTTGTGGTGAGCTAATTTCTTGCCCATTTCACCTGTCTAGAAGACTAGAAAAGCAGATAAAATTTGGTGGTTTAATAGTATACATTGTAGGCTCCTCTTTTCTATTCATGTATTTTTCACTATAACGTCTCATTGAGAAATTCACCTTTTTATTAACAACAAAATGTAGAAGTTTAATTTCATTCTCTAAATGGTATCTATATCAAATGCCTCTAGAGAACTAAATGAATAGCAATGTGACAAAGCTACTGGAGCATCTAATGCAGCAAACAGAATTTCTAACTCCAAGTAACACAGGAAAGGACCAGACTGCCTTTTGCCCAGTATATATTTTTGCAGACAAACTGGATGAATGTGCTTTGGGAGTAAAGGGGTGGAGAAAAGTTCATGCAATACGATTACTACAAAGAAATTTATTTCTACTTAGTTTAAAGATCATTAAGAGAAGATCTACAATTGAGGTTTCTATTTCATGCTTCTGGGTAAATCAGAAGATTTCCATAGCACCACAGTGTCCTGGATACTTGGATATTTTGGAAAGCCAAACACTAGAAGCTTCCTTGATTCCAGTAGATTATCAGTCTATCAGTATCTTAATAATTTCTTATCTTAAACACAGCTCAGTTGCTATTAAGTTATTATATAAGCCATTTTGATACTGCTGTGATCTCTTTGCTGATATCCTGCAGTAGATAGTTTTGTCACCTACATTAAAAACAGTTTCTGAACAAAACAGTTCCTTGAACAGGAATGGCACTGGAAAGGCCTTTCATAGCACCTCCTGTTATCCAAAGAATTTTTTTCCTTCAGTCTCAGGCTGTAAGTACCATAAATTAAGGGGTTTACATAAACGAATACTCAAACTCCCCCTCCCCACCTTGCTTCAGGCAACCACCCACTCCTGCGAGGACAGTAATATTTCATCAGCCAGCTGGTTTTAATAAAATTCCTCTTTGAGTTTTCAGTCCACACCCATGTTTTCCAAACCCTGAATGAACTATGGAATCAGGACGTTTCCTCCGGTCATGAGGGTCAAGCAAGGCCACTGTTTCTCACCAGGCTGCTGTTTTGCAACCTCTTTAAAATTCAAAACTTCTGCCATCCTTTCTTAGGTGACATTCCCATAGTCACCAGGAATGTAAAAGGACACAGAACAATGCGAGTAAATCAACATATTTCTTCCCCAGACTGAAATTTACCAGAAGCTAGCTTACAAATGGCAAGCTAGGCCTTACACATTTTGTACAAAGTGTGTCTGCTGGCATTAATGCTACTACAAATGCTCTACCAGCTGGCTGGTGGTGCCCGAGCCAGCTCCTCTGCTGAGCAGCAGCATGATCTCTAGCTATCAAAGATCAGAGCAGCATGAATTCTCGCTCTCCAATGCGATGCTAGAGCAGGATGAAAAAGGGCACTGGTTTAGCCCCTGGTGTGCTGGAAAAAGGCACCACCATGGACCTACAATATTGAGCTGTGAGGTACACATCTACCCTCTTATTAAGGACCAACATGTAGATTAATGCTTTATGAATTACATGTACTGCAATACCCAGTGGTGGACTAATTATCTTTAACCTAATGTGTCACTTCAGGCATCAGCTCCAAGATTTATATAATGTTTTCCATAAAGTTTACTTTGTCCTATCTAGTCTGACAATTTTTTATCTCATACTACTCCCTTTTATTCCCTCCCCTAATGACTCATTACAATTACTCGCTTGTCCCTTGGGGCAGGATCCGGAAACAGAAATGTAGAGCCTGACTCTCAGATCTGACATAACAGGCACTCAGTACCACTCCTGGTTTTGCCCAGGACACATTCCAGCTAAGAGCTGAAGTTCAAGGGCACTTTGCACAGTTATGTATTTTTGAACAGAAAAAGGGACAATCTTTAGCTCAAATGTGAGAGAACCATAAATACCAACAACCCCACAGCTTTCTCTAAAAGCAAAAATAACAGGAGCCCAAAAGTGTTCCATCAGGGACTCCAAGGAGGTTTTGCATAGGGTGAACAACACCCTGTGCACATAAGTTCTGAGGTGCAAATCAACCTCACCAGCTGCCATGGTGAGGAAGGCAGAGCTGAATGGGTCTGGCAGAGGCAATCCTGGCAATGCTCCCACATCTGACTGCCACCAGTTTCACCTGCTCCTCTGAGCTGGCTGCCTTGGAGGTGTTGCTCTTGGAAGTTACAAGATACAGACCTTTCTGTAAAATACAGAGGGGCAGAAGGCTGAGTGTTAAAGCAGTGATACTCACAACACAGGAAAATGGAGACACCCTCTTTGACACTGTCCTTACCATTAGAATGAGATGGGTTAAGAGGAAATTTGTGGTGGGGAAAGGGAAAGTACATGTTCTGGTAATGTTGTGCAGTAGGAAGACGTAAATTTAAAAAAAAAATATCAGGAAGAGGCTTGTTACAAAATGTTTCTTTGTTCTGGTGATGAATGATTAAAAAATATCAAGATACATATTTTTAAGGAATTTCACTTAATAACAGTGGCAGATGTAGTGGATCGTTTTTTTCCAGTATAGACCAAAGAAACACATCTAGAAAAAAAAAAAAAACTGTAGCAAATGAAGCCTGAAGTACCAAACAGCACAGACAGCAGCAGAAATAAAGGTGAGAGTTTGTATGAAGGAAATGCTGACAGACAATAACTTCAGTGTCAGCGATGGGAGAGAACAGCCCAATAAAAATAGTATCACAAGCCAAAGCAAGAGCACAGCGAGGACAGTGGACAAGGCATCAGCCATATAACCAAAGAGAAAATTACTTTTGGGGATAGTCAAGGCTTTCTTCAACAGCTTTGATCTGTTTCAGGTAAGCCATGCCCACCTCCTGCTTTGGAGGCTGATGGCGCCACCGGTGCTGCATCTTCTGGCCAAGCCCTCTCACACTGATGTGCTTTGCTGCAGATGGATGCAGTGGCTGTCAGCTGAGG